>VDFB02149953.1:0-21223 GCA_007258455.2 Sequoia sempervirens
AAGGAAACCCTTTCAAAAAACCTAGTCAAAACTAGAGTACGACAAACAGACCCTATCACAAAAGTGACAGTCGAACCAAAATGACAAAACAAAGAAGCGACAAACGGAAAGACAACGGAACAAAACAAAACATGACAAAAAAGAACAAAGGAACCGAACAAACAGAACAAAACAAAAACAAAAACCAAACCAAGCGAACAAACTCATAGAAAGAAACCCATGAAAACGCCAAAACAACACAAGCAAAAGAACCAAAACGGAAGAAAGAAAAGAAAAGGAACCAACCTCAAGACGCTTCCCAGAATTGATCAGAAATTCAAAATGATTCACTCCGCAATTTGCCCCGTGATCGCCTCAATTCTCCTGAGAGTCTTGGTCGTAATTTGCTCAAACACTTCGTGTAATAATAATAATGAGGCAGTGTAAGCATAATTACATCTTTAATCAATAATTCACGCATGCGAATAGGCTGTATTTAATGCCATAAATGCGGTTGATCGGGGCGGAGTGAACGACGTGGTCAAAATAGTCAAGTCAGGTCAACGGAACATCATAAGGTGAGATGGAGTCGGAGTCGGGTCAAAAACAAGATAGAGAAACTAACAAAAGTTTCATATTTCACTTCCCACCCCGGTTCCGACTCCGACAAAAGAACCGACGAAAAATAACAAACGGAGGCGGGAGTGGGGATGAAACAAAATGGAACTTTTGTAAAGTTCACAGTTCAAAGTTCCATTTTGGTTCCGGATCCGATCCCACGAAAGCGAACAAAGAAAAAGCACAAGGAAACAACCGAGGGAACAAGAAAACAGACCAACACAAATGGTAGTAAAAAACAACCAATAAACGGAGAAGGGAAAAGAAAAAGAAAGACGGAGTCGGAGTCAGAACCATATCCAAACTGGAAATCCTGAAATGGTTCCAGGTCTAGACTTGGTTCCGGTCCGGTTCCGGCAGAACAAAGATGGACTTAGGAGCAAAAACAAAGAACTCTTAAGATTCATCAGACAACAAAAACAAAAGACAAAAACAAGTAAAAAGGGGGACCCATTTTATTCCAACATAAAAAAGGGGGTGGTTATACAAGGCATAATACTTATGCTGAGTCATCAAATAAGAACATAGTCACAATTATGCGTAAGCTAGTTGATTCAAATCAGCGGGCTTGGCATAAAAAAATATGACACTCTTTGGGCTGATAGAATCACTCCCAAATGATCCATTGGAACCTCGTCTTTTATACTTTTGTATGGTACAGAAGCAGTTCTTCCCATCACATTGGAGTTTCCTACCTTATAGTTGGCATCTACACTAGAAGACGAAGAGTTCAAAGATCTTGTTCAGAAGTGGATGTTGTACCTGATGAAACTTGAAGAGGAAAGGGTAGTGGTTGTTGATAGAATCACTCAGCATCAAGAGGGGGTGAAGAAGATTTTTGACAAGGCTCGTTAGAGGGACTTTGAAATTAGAGATCAATTCCTTTTATGGGACAAAAGACACAAACCTAAAGGAATGCATGGAAATTTTGATTCCTTATGGTTGGGGCCTTTTCAGATCCACGAGTCAAGAGGAGAGAACACATACATGCTCTCATATTCAGATGGAAGGCTTCTCCCACTTCCTTATAGCAGGCAATATCTCAAGCACTTCAACCCTTGGGGGAGGAGTGTGTACATAATTTTATTTATGCTTTATCATTATGTCGTAATGTTTATCCCCATTTTGTTATGTTATGTCGTGTTTTAGGTGATTTAGGTAGTCTTGTTTTAGGTGATTTATTAGGAATGTTTTAATGTTTCTTAGGTGATTAGGGAAAGAGTCCTGACTCCAATTCCCAACTGATAAGTCATTGGTCTACAAAAACAAAAAGTATCTCGGTTCTCCTATGCACCAGATAGGGCCTAATGTTGTACCCAAACCAAATTTTTTGCTTCATTAAGGCATTTTGCTTAAAATGGTCTAAACCTTGTTAAAATGATGTTAGAACATAGTTTTTGGTAAAATCAAGTATGGACTTTGAGTCAGTTTGGTGTCAAGAAGATACTAGTGAAATTTGGAAAATTTGAAAATTATGGTTTCAAGCACCCTTGTTTCAGGTCGTGAAACCCTAAAAATTGAATCTTGTCAGAATTGGCTAAAATTAATTTTGATTGGCTTATTTCACATCACAATCATAGTGGTGAAGTTAGTTTTAGTTAAAGGTCAGTTTAAGCTTGGTGGGTAGTTTTCACTTTTTCAAGAGAAAGGACCTATGAGGTCGTCAATGGCAGTTGACTAGTATCAAGTGTCAAAATCTAAGCCTAAAACTCAAAGCAGAACATTCTATGGTAAAAGATGCTAAAAAAGATGCTTCATGATGGAGGGGATTTTCAAATGGTGAAAATTGGTAAAAATATTCTAAGTCTGGAAACATTTCACTTTGTAACATGGGAGACGCTTGCGCAATTAACGTGCAAATAAACTTTATAGTGTTTGTACATGTGAAAATCGTGAAATACAATCACACAAACGGGTCAATAGCAATAATGCTTCTACATGGTCAACTCAGCAGCCAACACGGTGTTTGCAGAGTGTGAAATGGAGGAAAACATCTAGTCCAAGACAAATTTGTGCCTCTGTAGCTCAGGAGCGCCCTTCAATTTGGAGGTTCAAATTTATGTGTTTCTGGTTGCAAATACATTCATTCTCTTTAGTTTTCAGTTAGCTTTCCAACAAGCTATCAAGCGAGTCCATCCAAGTTGCAGAACTATGGCAATCGAAGGCGGAAGTGGAAGGTACAGAGAGTTTACACATCACAGGGATAGTCAAATTTGTAGTTTTTGTGCCCCTGTAGCCTAGGGGTGCCCTTGAATTGGACATGTCAGATGAATGAATTTGCAGTTTCTATTTCTGGGGGATCTTTTCTAATTCAACCTAGCTTTACGATGCATCCATTCACAAGATCATCAGATGTGTTGAGTGGCCATGGCAGTTATTCTAGCGAGAACGTAAAATAGAGGGTAAATAAAAGTAGACATATCAAACTGTACCTCTATAGGCCAGGGGCGCATAGCCTTTTGGCTAGCTAGATGAGGTTTTTAGCAGTCGTAATCTTCATGAGACCTATGTAGAATCCTCCTAGCTATTCAATGAATCCAACCGTCAACCCTCAGGGTTTGTCAAATTCCTGTGAGTGAAGAATTAGCAGAAAATACTGAAGAATGAAAACAAGCAGAAAAATGGCGCCCTTCTACTGGAGGTCTTAGAAGCAATTTTCTTGATTCATCACTTCCAGGAACATCTCTTCCAAGTTGTTCCAGCTTTGCAATGAGATCAACAGTGAGCACATTGGAGCAATCCAGCTCCCGGTGTCAAGGGTCAAAGTACAACATTCGAGTGAAGGTTGCAATTTTCAAAATAATTCTCAAGATGGTAGTTGTGCCTCTACAGGCTAGGGGTGCCCTTGCATTTGAGGGCCTTAATCTCACTTTCAGATGCTCTGCATATAGTCATTGTTTGTGGAATTCTTCTAGCTAGGCGATGGATCCAACATCCAGTCAACGGGAGTCATTATTCACCAGCAGTAGCAGATTGAAGCGCGAAATGGTAAAATAAGAAAATGGCTGTTTGGTGGCTTGTATATTATTTTAATAAAAGACGACTTTTATTTTGAGGCACCAGATGTGGTTTTTAACTCTTACAGCTCCCAATAGACATTTCATTAGAGTAGTTCTGGCTACGCAGTGAATGTGTCAGCTCAGCTCTAGCATAAACTAGGCATCCAAAAATCAGAGTTCAACAGAGGCAATAGTGACATTTTCAACGAACTACAAAATAGGAAGTTAGCTAAAAATCTCTACTTTTGAAGGGGGACACCTGGAGAGTCAAATTTGGACTTTTCAGAATTAGTAAAATATTCTAAGCAAACCCAGAAAGAGAGTTTTAAATTAACTCAATAAAATAATATTTAAATTTCTGTCTCAACATGTCAACTTTAATGTGGCAATTTTCTTTAATATTTTAATATTGGCACTTATCTTTGAGACTCAATTGCAAATTTGCATGATGAGTGAGACTGAATATTTTAATATTTAGAAACTCTAAGTCAGTTTTTGTTCAACGAAGTGAGGTCCAATCGGATAATTCTTTTTGAAATCAGGTTTTCTTCTTGCAGTTGGCGCCATAAACCTATGAATTTCTTTATTTATTGCAAGATGGAATCCATTTCTCTCACAACAAGTTGAAGATCAAGCGAATTTTCTCAGCAATCAATATTCGAAGGCACTACAGATATTATTTTTTAGATTTCCTTGCAGATACAGGTTCAGAATAATCAACATACTTTAGACAAGCATGGCAATTTTTGCAGAAGTAGAAACATAAAAAACTTCTATCTTCTATCTTAAATTCTTCTATTCTCGTCTTAGGTTTTCTTTGCATGTCCAAGATTTGGCGACTTTTGACAATTTTGATCATCTGGGTTGGTTGTGCACGACTTTCTCTACAAAACCCATGTGTTAGAATTTTTCAAGAAAATTTTCCTCAAAGCTTCAATTATTGAAGCTTTGCTTTTCTCAACTAAAATTCCTTTCATGGTAGAGTAAAAGTCAATATTTTTCAAAACGGAGGATCTAGGTTGTCTTAGAATCATCTTCTAAACAAAACCCATATTTTAGTTTTTCTCGAAAAAAATGCCCTTCGAAAACCCTAAAACCTTTGCAGTTCTCGATTGAAAAGTCTTTGCATTTCGAGCTAAATGAATTTTTTTTGCAATTCTAACATTGTGGGTTGTCTTAGAATCACTTTCTGTAGAAAACCCACATCTCAGAATTTTTGGTGAAAATTGCCCTCCAACAAGCTATTTTTAGCCCCATTAGGAGACATTTTAGCTTTCTGGAGAAAGTTGTCAAAATATAGCCAAGTTTACAATCAATATAAAAGTTTTTCATAATGCAATACACACATCGAATTCAAGACTAATTCAGTCTTTGTTCTTGACTTCATCATTTAGTTGACACAGATTTGCATAAGGTGCTTCCAGAGTCTATCTTGGATCCGATTAAGATAAATCAAGCAATACTTCAAAACATTGAAGAATTTGGGTTGCTAGAGGCAGCTTCACTCCCTATTTCAATTCATTGCATAGAATTCGTGATGTCTTGTGTCAAGCATTGCAATTCTACTACCTGATAAATTCAATTAGTGGATGGATAGGTGATTTGCAATCTCAAGCTCTAGGACATTGAGAGGTGTTATGGTATTCCTCAACATTCGAATAGTTTGGTCATTACCATGGACTAGTGTGAAAGAGAATTCAACGTTGATAGGGATATGTATTAGAGAAAAATGGCAGAAAGGTGGTTAAAACAAAAGAAAACTAAATTGCCACACAATGTGGGTTGCGGAGAGTTCAAGGATGGGTACACTATTTTAATCACTCTTCTTAACCATGTTTCCGGTCATGCAAATGCTAATAAATTCCAGCCTTGGACATACTACATCATTGCTCAAATTATTTCCAAACAAGCACATTATGATTGGGCCTCTCTAATCAGTGATGTTCTCCACAAGCAGATTATTGGTTTCCTAGTTTCCCACCAATTTCATATGTGTTTGTATCTCTTATACTTGATTGCTTACCAAGGTTAGTTTAGAGGATTGAACACAGTGGGCATTCTCAATGTATAAAAAGTTTATCAATACTATGACCAACTTGAGTTCACAAAGTCCGAGCGACATTTCAAGCGTGTGCAAGAAGCATTGTTGATGTACATAGTGAGGAACCTAGACCGGGAATTGCATGTTCATATCTCAGCAGTTTCCAAAGTAGCAATGGTAGAATGGGAAGACTAGTTCATTCAGTTCCCTACCTACACCTACATCTGTTTCTATGGATATTCAAGAAATCTAGCTATGCTACCTCGTTATCCTGCGGATAGGATGGTTTTCATGGAATTTTTGAGGCAATTGTATGATGTTTATTCACGTTTGTGCCACAAGCGCAAGCCAGCTGCCAACTTTCCATTACAAATGCAAATCCATTAGTGCAAGAGAGAAGTTGACACCAAGGTTGTAGGTCATGAGTTAGAGAATCTTAATCTCAAGTACCTTGTTGACACACCCACATATGACCCTTGGGATTGTTATTCAACACGCCTTGGTGATCACCCTTACCACAAGCCTTCTATGGAGGATTATTGGGTTAACTACAAGGATGATTTTAAGGTGTGTCGACACAGCTACAGTAGGTTCACCCTCTCACAAATTTCTATCTTCATTTCAAAGGATGTGGGAGGATTGTTAGATGATGATGGGGATGTACTTCCTTAATTCTTTAGAGAACAAGTTGATACGCAACCACTTCCAGTCGTCGATTGGTTTGCCAAGGAATATTCATCTGTCAAAGAGAGATCGAGTCATTCAAAACAATATAATCTACCTGGATAGCAAGAAGAGAAGGAGGGCAGTCATGCCAAGTAAAGAGCCACCATCGGTGGATGTTTCACTGTCATCCTCATCAAAACCAAAACAAAAGAAAAGGATCAATCCTCCTAAAAGAAATAAAGCACGTAACAATTCAAAAGGGAAGGCACTTGTTACAGAAACACATGTGGTGTCAACCACAAATACAGTTTGGATCATGCTAGAGCCAGAGGTTTAGGCTCCCATGCCATCACCAACACCACAATAGTCTCCTGTTCTATTTCACATTGATTTGGACCTAGACTCACCACCGCGTAGTGATACCTCTACACATTCCCACTCATCAAAACTTCCTATGACTAGCACCGACCCTTCTAGTGAGATTAGTTGAGACTCATCTTGGCTTGAGAATCAATTGGGTAGGAAGAGGAGGCAACCATATTACATACTTGATCACTCGTATTTTGATCATGTTTACCAAGATGCACCAGATAAGAGAATAAAGAAGCAAGTTCATGTAGAGAGGAACGCTAACAAGGAGATCATAATAAAAACCGCTGCACCCCCAGAGGGCAAGAGCTTGAATGAGGTAGAAGTTAAAGACTTCGAAGTGATAAGGGTCAACCTTGGTAGAAGCACATGCCAAACAGAGGTTGATTTCCTTCAGGTTACAATGGATAGCATAAAGGATAGGGTGATAAAAGATGGGGAAGACAAGGCAACCCTCAAGGCTGAAATCCAACGGCTTCGTCAATATATCTCTAACCTCGTGCATACAATAGAAAATGTCACCGCTTCATTCCCACAGATGCTAGACCCACCAAAATAGTAGAACTAACTTAATCAATTGGTTGTATATGGGAAGCGCCTAATAGATTGGGAGGAGTTTGTCGCAAGGGGCCGCTTTGTACTCACAGAGTTATATTGATTGAGGTACAAGGCCCACAAACTTTATCTATGGATCTAGGATGAGGAGCAAGACTTGGCACTTGATAGAACCAAAAATGAAATCATGATCTCTCATCTAAGAGCATATGACTTAGTCACCAACGAAGAAGATAAAGAAACTATTTTTACTTGGAGGACACAGTTGATCTTCAAGGAAAAAATATAGGATACAATGGCCTCAGAGTTAGTCGAGAGCAGAGAACACGTGACTAGTGCACTCGGGTTCATGAGAACTTTCATATCTCGAGTTCCTTGCCAATATTAGTGTGAGGGTGGTGAGTACGTCGAGCTTACTGATGTTTAATCATAGTTGTAGGTGCTCATCCATGGTATTTTCAGTTTGGATTCCATTAGTTGTAAGTTGGATCAGCTTACATTCATGTCAACATTATTTGATGAGGCAGTTAAGAGTAGAGAACTTTAGATCTAAATCATAGGTAGTGAGGAGATGTTGTGAAGACATAGTGTACTATGACAAAGATCAGTGCTCTAGATGGTGATGTAGTCAACAACCTTGTGGAGGGGTTACTTGCTCGAGATTGCGGTCAGTGAACTCTAGATCAGGGCATCCCACCTTTTTCAGGATAGACATCAGACACAGTGGTTAAGTCGATGCTTCTTTTTGAGTTAACTTGTTTTTCCACCTTTCATGCTATGTCTATCTTGGAATCGTCAATGTACATTTGGAGTTTTCATTTATTTTTCATTTCAATAAGGACGTGTATGTTGCACATGTCTATTTAGATTAGTCGTGTTTTGGTTAACTGATGGTAGTTTTCTAGTTAACTGTATAGTTTCCTTTATTTAGGATCTAGCAATAAAATCTTGCATGCTTGCAAGACTGTAGTTGACTCAAGGTTATTTTAGGGTTCCCTACACCTTTGATGTCTATAAATAAGAGCTCTTTGCTCATTTGTAATTAACTTTTGCATGTGATAGAATACATGCTGAGCAACCTTACATGTAGTATTGTTATTCTATATCTGATCAAAGAAATTTTATTGTGATAATAAATAGTTGTGCAACCTTACCTGAATGTTATTATTATGGTACTTGTTCACCTTAGGTAAATGGAGTGGCTAGTTTGATCGTTTATTGTATGCGTGTCTCGCCAATGCAATTTGTTGTCCTAGTTAGCTATATTATGTTATGTTTAACAATCTTTGTTTCATATCTACACCTTGGATAGGTGTTGTCACCTCCTTGGGAATTTAGAAGTGAAGATTGTTGTTTAATGTTGTGCTAATAATCTTTCTTTCATCCTATGCCTCAGATAGGTGTCGTCATCTCCTTGGAAATCCTGACTTAAAGATTATCGTAAAACCATTGCTGCTCATTTTTCCTCATGCTCTATTTTCTTGAGGAGAATTGGATAGATTAAAGCTTTTAGTTTAGTTCTAGTTATAGATCTACAAAACTAGAGAAAATCCTTAGCTGCAACATTCTTGGTTTCCTTAACCTTGTGCCTCTTCCAGCTGAGACAAAAATATAGGAGTTAGATTACTTTACTTTTTCACGCAAATCACAATAAGAGGGAGCTTCCCCTCCTAATTTGAAGAGAATTCATTGAACAATGTGCATAGCCATCTGTACCAACTCGCACTCCAGAGGTGCTAATTGTTACACCAACAGGTTGCAAAGGGTTACTCTCAAGTTGAGGGTGTTGATTATGGTGAGATATTTTCTCCTGTTGCAAAAATGACATCCATCAGATTTTTGCTTTCTATTGCTACTACTTTTGATTTAGAGGTTGAGGAAATGGATGTGAAAATTGCTTTCCGATTTGGAGGAGGATATTTATATGACACATCTAGAGCACTACGTGGTGAAAGGTAAAAGTAAATTGGTTTGAAAATTGAAGAAATATTTGTATGGTTTAAAACAGAGTCCTAGGATGTGGTACCAAAAATTTGATACATATGTGTTGAGTTTGGGATTTGAGAATTCTAAATCATATCATTGTGTTTATTATAAAATTGATGGTGATCATTTCTTGTTTATTGCATTATATGTTGATAATATTTTATTTATTGGCAAAGGGAAAGGTATGATTTCAGAATTGAAATCTCAACTAGCTGCTAAATTTGAAATGAAAGATCTTGGTGCAGCTAAACACATTCTTGGGATGGAAATTAAAAGAGATAGAGTGAACAGAAAGCTATGGCTTGGCCAAAGTAAGTGTGTGAATTCAATTTTACAGAGGTTTGATATGCAAGATTGTAGACCATTGTGTGTTCATGTTTCAGTTGGAACCAAGTTATCTATTTTAGTTTGTCCTATATCTCCATTAGAGATGGAAGACATGAGTAGAGTGTCTTACTAGAGTGCAGTTGGAAGTTTGATGTATGCTATGGTTTGTACTAGACCAAAAATTTCCCAAGCAATGGGAGTTCTTTCCAGATATATGTCTAATCTTGGTAGAGTTCATTAGGATGCAGTTAAAAGAGTCTTCAGATATTTGTGAGGTACCTCAGATTATTCCTTATGTTATCATACTAATATGATTGAAGATAAGATTTCCCTTGATATTCATGGTTGTGGATTCAAACTGGGCAGGTGATGTTGATAGAAAAAAATCCACCAATGCTTATGTGTTTACTTTATTTGGTGGTACAATTAGTTGGTTGAGTAAGCAATAGGTTGTGGTTGCTTTGTCCAATATTGAAGTAGAGTCTATGGAAACTACTCATTCTTGTAAAGAATTCATTTGGCTTAAGATATTGTGTTTAGAGGTGCAGTGACAATTTATTACGAAAGTCAGAGTGTGATATGTCTAGCCAAGAACTCGACATTTCATGCCAAGACCAAGCACATTGATGTACAATATCATTTTGTTAGAGATATGGTCAAATATGGCAGGGTGAAGTTGGTTAAGGTAGAGACTTTGATGAATGTTGTTGATTCTTTATCTAAGATTGTGAGCACAAATAAGTTCAGATGGTGTTAAGAGACTATGGGCCTTTCAACCCCTAGCAATTAAAGAGACGATGTTTACACCCTTACATTGCTCTTGCCAGGTGTTCGACAAGTGAGAGATTTGTTGGGAAAATGTGTCTCAACCTTGCAATTATATGTGGTTTATTGTTGATAGTATGTATATATATTTATATATATGTTTCCTAGTTACACTGATAGATGTATACTATGGAAACATGGAGTGAAATGTGAGCATGTTAACTTTTTCAAGAATTTTCTAGAATGGTTGACATACATTAAATAAAGGATATATTGTAAATATAGACCGTTCATTATTAGGTTTTAGATCTAATGGTAGATATTTTGTTGTTTTGTGTCTTTCCATAGAATGTAACTCTATTTTATGAGGGCATTGTATTATGACTGCAATAGAGATTGTGATGATTTATGAGAGTTTGATAATGGTCGTGTTGTCTCTTGATCTCTGAGTGGTGATACGCATGTGATAAGCTTGCTTTGCAACTATATTGTAATCTTTGTGATTTACTAAATAATATATTGGGTGGATTTTGGAATGTGGGGTTTTTCTCCCGAAAGGGTTTTCCCCACGTAAATCACTGTGCTATGGTACGCATGATATTTGTGTTTATTTATGTTTAAGTTTTTGTAACTATTAAAGATCTGTAAATTTTTGCATTATTCTCCTCTCAAGATTAGTGTAGGAAGTTGTTCTACTATGTTAGCTTCCTTACATTTTCATGTTCAATGATTGGTATCTTTGAGTTATGTAGTTTGTGGATTAGCTAGCCATTGGCTATAGTGAGATAACTCAGATGTGGACCATCTATAGCCATGAGATTGATTCAGAGTTGATGCAAACTTCATTAGTTGGCCTTTTCTGTGTTAATTTGTATATTGGTATGTGTTACATTGGGATGAGAGGATGGGTGTTGAGTACTCAAATAGTTGATTGTGGGGAATTGTAGTATGTTTTATCACGATGTCATGGATAGCTTAGATACACTTTTTTTGTGTGAGTTGTGAAAATGATAGTTTATTTCCTTACTTTGGAGATCTTGGTGCCACTTGATATTATTGTCAGATGGACATGTGGGTGTGTGTACCTAGAGGACCTTCAAATTAGGAGATGGTTTAGTTATGATGCATGGAGAGCTCAGTATCACTATTTAGTGGGAGATTTAGCAATGATTGTGGATTCATCACTTGGTGATGGATGATCTTTAGTGTTGTTGTAGATGTTACTAGGAGAATCTCTTAGATCTTGTTACTGCAGAAGGGTTCTTTCACATTTGCATGGAAACTATTAGGAGATGGAAATCTTCATGAGATTGATGATGTGTGACATCTTTGAGTCTTTGGTTGGGGTGTCGGTAATGCTTGAAAAAATGATGTTGGTATGTCATGGTATACTCTTGATGGAATATTGGAGTTTTTGCATTTTACATTGCTCTTGAGGCCATGGTTTGCTCACTTGGAGCATGTGATCTCCTTGGAGGATATGGTGATCCTTTGCTAAGAGGATGGGTTCTAGTGTTATGCCATGATGGATTCTTGATTACACATTAGAGTGTTGGCATGATATTGTTTAGATCATGATGTCATGATAGGTTCTTGACTACAGTTGAAACTTTGACAATGATCTAGAAAGTTCTCTATGTCTTAAGTACATTAGTCATGTACTTGAGAGCTTCATGAGAGTGTAGTGTTTTCATTTGGAGCTTAGCATGGGTTAATCAATTTTTAGTGCTCATGGATGCATCGAGATGTGGGTATGCTAAGATGGGTACTCTTAATGAGAACTCAACATGAAGTCCAAGGAGCTTTTCACTTGAACATGGACATGAGTTCATGATAGACCAATGAGGAAATTGCTCTTGGATGAGTCATGATGACTTCGATATCTTGGGGGAGCATTCTCATTCCCCACTCTTGGTCTAATCAATAGTTTGTCACTTGAGGGGCATAGCCCTTTGGTCCTTTCAAGTGTTATGCTTATATCTTATGGAAATGGATCTTGAGCTACAAATAGATGAGGATTCATTATGAGATATTTTCAACATGGTTGTCTCCTTGAGCATATGAGTTGACATTGTGATGTCATTTATGAGGATTTTAGGAGATGGTAGTGGGTTGATTTTTGATATGGGAAATGGGCTCAGTTTCATCTTCTCTTGAGAAGCTTACATCCATGTGATTACATGATGCATATGTTGTGTTCGATCTTGGAGATTGAACATGATGGGTGTTGTTGAGGCTTTTCTCTTGGGGTTGTGGAGGAGATCATCCTTGACACAATTGAGCATTTAGAGGTGTATGCAGGACATTCTACATGTGTATGATGTGCATAGTTCCTCTTTTTGGTTTTGGTTTTTCTTCCCTGATGTTCAGATTCACATGATGTTGGAGTTGAGATCATATGTGGAGCTATGGTGGTCATTGGTTTGTGGTCATGTGTTGTCACTTGGTTTTGGGTGATGACATGGAGGTTCCTTTATCTCCATCCTTTATCAGATGTGGAGGACATGGAGAGTTGTGGATACTTGTAGTGAGAGATGTACTTGCAATGGTTTGGTTGCAGGTTATGCATGTCATTGTGGATGGTTATTGGCATTGCATGGATACATCCTCTATGTGGTGTTTCTAGTAGACTCAGTGTGCCTTGATGTCTTTTCAGACTAGACATTACCCATACAGTGGGAGTTCCTAGATGTGTTTGTCTTCATCAACTATTTGGTACATGGAGCTTGAGATTGTAGTTGATTGGTTGGATATGTTGTTGGTATGAGTTTTCTAATGTTGAGGATACCTTTTGAGGTTTGGTAGATTGGATGGATTAGCATTCATTGTGGGTGTTATTTTTGGTCTCATGGGCTCATTAGTTAGATGTGGGAAACTTGTTTTGGTTTTTGTTCTAGCTAATGGTTTATCTTGTTCTCTGGAGGATTCTTCGGCTTCAAAATTATGTTTTGGTTACACGCTTGGAATTGATTGAGCTTTTGTTTAGCTTGTGAGCATAGTGGAGTTGTGGCAGTATCTTATAGCCATTGCTATCAGTTGGATCTGGTGCTTTTTTTCTTTAGACTAGTGCATATACATCATGGCTTGTTCCTTTCATTTGGAGGATGACATGAAATATTGCTTGAGATGGTGGACATCTTGGAGGTTGTTGCAACTGTCTTTATCAGAGTACGAGCATTTTTTGAGATTCATGTGATTGCATGTATGGTTGTGATGATGTGTTTTTCATTGGTTGGATCTTAGTATTCAAATCATGTTGATTCCATGGACTCTTCACATGTCTTTGACAAGTGGGAGAATGTTGTGATTAAGGTGTCTCAACCTTTGAGTCCTAGCATTAATTTTGGGATAAATATTTGTGTAAATATTGATATATCCTAAGTTGCCAACTATAATAGTTGCCATAGTGATGTAGGAGCATTTAGGTGCATAGGAAAGCCTACACACCAAAATAAATATATTTAAATTTTATGTTTTGATTTTTTATGTTTTGGTTTGTTGGTGGTGTCTTGTAGGTGACAATTTTTTTTATTTTAAAAACTCCTCAAAATTCAAACCTTCTAGGTGAATTTGAATTTAATTCCAATTCAAATTGGAATTGTTGGAAGTGGGAATTAATTGGGATTTACAAAATCCCATGCCCAGGCATGAGGAAGCTATTCCTAGGATATGTAATTCCATGTTATATTTTTGAAAAATCAGCATTGAATGGTGAATGTGGTGGCAAGCACCTAAGAGTGATGGAGTGGGATTTTGTGGAGGGAGAATTTAGAAAAATGAATTGATTTTTCTAGGAGACTTGGTAGAGAAGATTTCCCAATGCCTAGGGAGGGAAATGAAGTGTTAATTTTGCCTAGAGGTGGAAAAATCCAAAACCTAGTTTGGAGAAGAGTGTCAAGATGTGAAAATTAAGGAAAATCAAAGAAATTACAAGGAGAGTTTTCTTGTGATATTAAGGGGAACGCCCGAGAGTGGAGTTGGAGAATTTTGAGATGCTTTTTTCTATATTTGTAATTGTTTACAAATGTCTTGTTGCAAAAAATTTGATGTTTAAGGAAACAAGCATACCTATAGTTGATTTCCTATGTTTTTTTTGCTCATAGCTTGTTGTTACCAGCTCTTGGAGATTGTAATGAATGAAATCAACATATTGCTGTGAATTTTTGTCATTATCTATGCTAGAGAATTTATATTTGAGTTTTCAAATAATTGATTTTTGTCATTTCCAAGCTTGTTTTCCTGTGTTGTGTAAAGGAGCTACAATAACCAACAATCCAATAGGATTCTTGGTTATTGATCTGCATCAGATAGCATTTTATCGTACCTGACACAAAGTGTTATATCTTACATGTAAGGTGTGAAGCTCAACATAGTGCCACTTGTCACCCAGGTGCTTCTTGGAAGTATTTTAGCTTGTGCATACTTAATGGAGGTGCGACATAGTAGTACTTTGTCACTTGGGTGCTCATTTGGAGAGAGGAGTTAGTAAAATATTCGTAGAGTTGAATGAAGGTGACATGTGTCAAGGCATATTGAGCTAACTATGGCATGTATCTACTTTTGTGGAAGTTGGTGCCCACTTTGAAAAGTCAACATCAAAAGTTTCTATTTGTAAGGAGAGTTGTGCATGGATACAATTTCTATTCCTAGTTTAGTCAAACTTGGAATGTAGACGCCCAAATTTTTGATATGTGATTTTTTGCATGTGCATGTTTCATGATTTTTCATGTAGTTCTTTTCTTATTGCATGTTCATTCATGTACAAGGGTTTGAAGAAACTTCTATCTCGAACATTGTAAACTCTATAAATATAGGTGTTATTCTAGAGGAGTTATGTGAGAAGAGTTTTATTCATAGGGGTTATGCTACCAAAATTCTAGCAGAGATGGAACAAGGTGTAAATATCCTATAATGGCCTTGAGCTTGAAGAATGTATTGTAATTTTTTTGTTACTGAATAATATATTGGCTATGCAGTTTTGAAGTGTGGGGTCTTTTACTCGAAAGAGTTTTCCCCATGTAAATTTGTGTATTTTTTCTCTTTTGTCTTATTCTTCTTGTTTGTTTCTATGTGTTTGTAATGCTATTGAAACTACTTGATCTACAAAGATCTTAAACTTAATTGCAACCTCTTTCCTTTAAGAATTAGCAGTTGGAAAATAACTATGTTGATTTTTGCTTTAAGGCATAGTAGTATATGCTTTTGAGGTTCCTAAATTTAAATGAATGTTATTGAAAGCACATACTAATCCTAGATGGTGTTCTGGGATGCTCACTTTTTCCCTTTAGGAATGATGATATTGTTTGATCCAAAGCCAACTAAGGACCATATTAAACCTTAGAGTGAGAAATTTGTGAAATAAAGGAATTTCTTCCCTTTTGATCAGTTTCTAACTTTAAAATGATGTATCTGAATTTACATTTGGCTATTGGAACATTTTAGAGCTACTCTTTAACAAGTATATGTTTTTTATGTAAGTGACAATTGAATAAAATATCTTCCATATATAGTGAATTGAGACCTTGGATTAACTATTGTTCCATCACTAGGCTCATATTGGGTTATTATGTTCGTGTAAAGAGGCCCGCAACAACCATTATGTATGATTTCCTCATTAAAAAATGCAATAGTTGGAGAAGATTGTGTATGATATTGATCATCAATAAAATGGACACTCTTTAAGAATCTAACATGGAGATGCAAAAGGCTCTTTTTCTTTTTTTCCTATTTGTTAATAGTTTCTACATTATTGCCTTGATTGTGTTGTGGATTATTGACATGAATTTCAAATTTTTGATTTGGAGCAACACAGTTATTTCTCCTATCACTTATTCCTTCCACATGTATCATGTTGTTATGAATCATATCTTGGAATTTATTTTTCAAAGAGAGGCATTATTGAGGATTTGACGATTAATCCTATGATATTTACAATAAGCATTTGCATCAAAACCCTTCGTGACATATTGAGATGTATATATAATGGTCTAATTGGAAGAAAAATAATAATGTTATCCCCTAAGAGTATTTTGTTACAACATCTAGGGGATCATTTAACATACCTTTACACATGTGGTCTTACAATGATGATATTTGAAGTATCTTGAGTTTGATTAATATAATTGTCATTAAATTTGGCTTTAGGTTTTGAAATTTGCATCCACTACTCTTAAATTTAATTCACAATTGAATTTAGAATGATTAAAAGGTAGAGTAGGTATAAAAAATGGACTATATTTCTAAATATTAACATCTAAGAACTTAAGTTCATACTCATATACACTAGCACAAATATGAGAAAATAAAGTATAATTATTGAAGATCAATTTGTCTTTGATGGAAAAAGAAAATTGTTATTGAGTCACCCTTGTAATTCATTTTGTCTTTGATGGAGAGAAGCCAACCATTAATGAACAAGCCTTGTAATTAATTATATGGTAGTTGATAGTTCATTTTTTAAGTAATGTTTGAAAACTTAAAACATAGTTGCTTTAATGCATTCATTTGCTTCCTTGTTTGCATTGCACTAATTTCGAGAATGTTATTTTAAGACCAATATTCTCTTGTAAGTGTTGGAAAAAGGTATTTTCTAGCTCAACATAAAATTAGATTGAACCAAATGGAAGTGAGAAAAGCCACTCTAAAGCATACTTTTTTAATGTATGTGGTATAGTTTTAACCACTAAATGATCATTGTACAAGAAATATAAAAAATGTGGTGTTGAAAGCTCTTACATGGGTCATGGGATATCCCTTACCATTGTGCAATAAAAAATAAATCACCATAAAACCCATGGGAAAAGGATTTGCAAGTAACTCATAAACTACTAGATGGTGTGGTAATTCATATGATAGATACTTCTTTGAGTTAAATGGTAATTTTTTAGCCTATTCTTGACTCAATCGAGTTCCTTAATGATGCTTTGTCAAGAGGTTTGTGTAAAAGGTGTAGGGTGGGATGGGAATTTGAGTAGTGATATGTTTGGTATATGTGAATTGGGCTATAATAGTAGAGGAGGTTATGATTTGTTGGATTTGAGAGAGAATGTAAATGTTGGTAGAGATAGTGTGAATTTGAGGGCTAGGTGTAATAATGGAGAGGAAAAAGACTAAGAGAGGAGTGTAATGGTTTCAACAAATTTTAATACAAAATTTTTACCACTTTTTTATCACCAAAATCGCATGAGAGACAAGTGAGCATATAATAGATTAATAGTGATTTTTATATAATTTATTTTATCAAATGACGATAAATGAAATACATGGAAATATATTACATTAGAAATAGAAACCTTCATAAATATGTTGGAGTGAATCTTATTACTCAAATAGATTGGGATACTTCAAATAGAAACCATACAAGTATGAATCAAATCTACTATCATAATTGTTGTTCCAAATATAGATACTTATTGGGAAACAATGTAAATTCTTTCAACACAAGTACAACCTTTAGATGAGATTGACCTTAGGAAACCAAAGGAGTTTCATCCTTTGATCCTCAAATACAAGGTTTTTTATCTTTGAATTGATAATTGAATGGAAGGCTTAAGCTACAACAAATAAATATGAAAAATGATAGTTATCTCCAAGTCTAGGTAAGCACCTCATTTATAGTAGTAGGAGGGCACAAATACCAATGCCCAAATTTCCCCTTCAAAATAACAATTAAAATATTAATGAATTCCCTTGGAAAAATAGCACCACTTTGTCTTCAATGTTAACTTATATCTCCCCATTAATTGAACTATCATAGAATTTGTGATGATGTAGTTTCCATGTGTCTCAATGGTTACCAAAATTCATTATAGAAACCCATTCCCCCATTTAGAGATGCGTACAATTACATATTATTTTTATTACTTTATGATTATTTTATTTATTGTTGTTATTTTGTAGAACCAAGATCCTAGTACATGCAAAACACAATAAACAAACACATTAGGAGATTATATGCAAGCAAGAATCAAAGTTCCTCATAAAATCCATTAACAATGTTCAAAATAGGAATAAAAGCAAGAACACAATGAAAAATCAAGGAAATAGATTAAATCCTATTAAGAACATGCGAACTCTTGATCTTATGGGCGATTTGGTGTCAATTTGATGTGGAAATTGGCCCTTTCCCAACTCCTATGCAAGCTTTTGATGATTTGGTGATGATTGATCCACTTGGTGATTGCTTTCAAATGAACTCCATGGAGAAAAACTTCAATAACCTAGATATGCCTTGATGAAATTGAGTATAGTAAGTTTGCTCAAATTGTGGATTATGAAATGAGGAGAGAAGCCTCTTATTTATAGAATGATAAGATGGAGAAATGACCAAAATGAAGCAATGTGGGACTAACTTTCAACCAATGGCAAGATGCCACTTGTCAAGAGATGGCTGGATGAAGGATTTGCATTTTGATGAATGTGCCCATAAATGCATTTAGGTGAAATTTGAAAATAGTGAAATGACATGGAAGAGGGAAAAAGGAATGACTTAAATGCCACTTGACTCAAGGCAAAAGGACTTGTAAGATGAAATAAATGTCTTGTTGGAAGGACGTATCCCACTTGGAGGGATTTTCAAATTGAAGGAATATTCCCCTATTATGCCATGTTGAGAGAAAATAGGGATTTAATAAATGAATTAAATCTATTTTCATGTGCAAATGGTAAAAGCTAGAGGATGAGACATGTATTAAGATTAGATTAATCATGATTTGATTAATCCAAGAGAAGGTTTAAGTGATTTGACCTACTTGATTTAGATTTATGGGTTAAAATAAATCAAAAGGAGATGAGAAATGATTTAGACCTAGTTAAATAAATATTTTGATTTATTTAACCAAAGGGGATGATGTTAGATTAAATTAGATAGATGTTTAATTTATTTAATTTAATAGAAGAAATTTAGAGGCTAATTAAATAAGATTGATTTATTTAATTAAGGGGGATTTTAGGATTAAATAAAGAAAATGATTTATTTAATCAAAAGAGGATAATGATCTAATCAAATAAATTTGGTTTATTTGATTAACAGAGGAATTAAGATGAATTAATTAAATGGTTAATAGAGAGGTAATTAAAGAAGAATCGAAGTTAGTTGATCAGGATATTTTTCATGTCTACATTTTTCCCCTCTTTGAAGCAATACACTTGTTGCATTGGTTCAAAGAATAAACTTTCCGCTATCAAAATTCAAAAAATTCCTTTTTTTTTCGGATGCCCTAGCGGAAAGAAGTATACTGGTAAATTGCCCCCTTGAGAGATCGAGCGAAAATATTCAATTTGAGGGTCGATCTCGCGACAAAGAGGTTCAAGATGGATGCATAGATGGTTATGATGATGATGATGCAAATGAGATGGTTTTAAGATGCTTAGAATAACCAATATATACTATCGTAAACAACGTAAATGATGATATACTACGTTTGAGATGGATGATGTGATGATGCCTATATGATTATGCAATGGATGTTTCATGCAAATGTATGGTTTTATGAGATGCTTAGACTAATCGATCTATATTATGATGATGAACATGCATGTGAGATGATTAGTGTTTCTTATATGATATGATATGATATGCAGTATGCTGACGGTTGTTGGATGCAGGATGAATGCAATGATGATAGTGATTTTTGATTAATTGCCATGGTACCATGTTAGCATGAAAAGAAAGAGGTAGAACAAAACAAGAGATTCCAACAAGACACAAGAGATGATGATGATGATTACTTGCCGAGGAGTTGGGATTTTCAAAGGACCAATTACCTTATATTTGATTACACACATATGCATGATGCATCAAGGTATTAAGAACCAGGATGGCATTGCACCTAGTGTGATGGAATTTGACTCAACAATCAGATAGGAGTAATCCTGTTCACACTTGGCACATGAAAAATTTATTTAGAATGAAATTCAAATATTTCAAACATCTCAGGCCAAAACATAGAAAAGCAAGCCTTCCCATGTGGTCAACAAGATACCTAAAACACCCTCCCTACGCTTAAACAAAGCACGCATGACCAAGTTATATTACAAGAATATCCAACAAACACAACAGATAAAAATATAATGATGATTGCTCCATTCCTATCTCTCTAAATCCTTTTGTTTGGACATCATCGAGAGGTCCTTGGAATGAGCGCAATAAGATAAATCAAAAGAGACAAAGACAAATTAAGCAGACAGAGCTAATGTTCTTCAATGCACTTTAATAGAGACTAAACCTCAGTGCTTGACCATGTCCATTGTAGGAAGGATGCATCCTAGGACATGATGATATCAGATGATTGATATGGGACTGATTGGATGATAGGCTATTGACACAAAGATTTGATCAAATTGTTTACATACTAACCTAGACTTGAGACTTTGACGTTTTGGTTTTCACTTTTGATCTGCTAGACTTGTTTCCGACTGTTTCACCAAAGGTTGAGGATGATAATGATTTATTATGAGTGATGTTTATTGCGGGTGAAAGCAAGATGAGACAAATGGATTTTTTCAAATATTTGGATGTTTTTGGAGTTTTTTTGAAATATTTTGAGGTTGTTTTTGGTATTTTTGGTATTTTACAAATGTTTTGATTTTTTTATTTTCAAATATTTTTGGGTTCTCTGAGATTTTGACCAAGAGACTAACCTAAAGACCTATCCTAGGGGCCTCGGGGGCTAATCAACAAATTAGCCTTGCCTACGTTATACACGCAGAGACCACATAGTTTGACTGACACAAACTTGATTATTGATGAGATATGAACAAATGGATTTCCATTTTATTATGATGGGCTCCTAGAGGACTGACCTAAGTGTCTCGGAGGATGATCAAAGATCACCCTTGCCTACGTTCAAGGCTTAGAGACCCGTAGTTTGACTGACACAGAATTGATTATTGATGAGATATGAACAAATGGATTGCA
>VDFB02149954.1:0-40766 GCA_007258455.2 Sequoia sempervirens
ATAATAATTCTTAAATAAGCAAGTGACACGTAGTGGTTAGTACTTGCCTTTATAGTATTGTAATTATTGTTTTCTAGATTTAAAAATAAATGAATGCAAATTTTATTAATGTGAATAAAATAAATGTAAGTTTTGTTAATTATAGTGTTATATTATTGTTAATTAGTTCTTTGTATGACCTAACCTAACCCTAACTCATGATTGACTCTAATTCTATCCCTAATGCTTACTCTAACCCTCACCCTAACCCTAACGCTAACAATAAATTCTAAACCATTATCCTAATCCTAGACCTATCTCTAACCCTAACTATGGTCGTAACATTATTTATAATTATGGTCATAACTTAACAATAAAAAGAACTATAAAGTGACATTAAAAAATCTATGAATTAATATTAGGAATAAGATTTGGAATAAAGCTATTATATGGATAAAATTTTGGAGTATTATATCAGGATTAATCATATTTTAAAGATTTTTATTAGTAATATTTGCTTTTTTAATTTATTTTTATTTTTGAATGATTCTAACCATAATTTTTACCTTATTCTTAATCTTAATCCTAATTATATTTTTTAGGATTATAATAATTAATAATAATAAGGTTAGAATTATAATTTAATTAATAATTATAATTATTTTAATTTAATTTTTATTTGTATTTATTTATGTCTTGAAGTTAATGAAATTTAGAAAATAAAAAAGTGGCAATGTCAAATAGTTTAATTTAAATTTTTATTTTAAGTGTATAAAAGCAAATCCTTAAGAAGATTATTTATATGTTAATTTATGGATGTTTCAATTTAAGTTTTATTTTATTATTTTAATAGTGTCAATCCAAATCTCTATAAAATACCTAATTGATTTTTGTGAGATTTTCTTTAATAATATATAAAAATTACATACATAAATATAGGAAAATTATTGATATATTGAAAAATCACTTTATTTAATTATATATATATATAAACATTAAAAAAATAAAATATAGATTTTGAAAGGAGGTAAATGGAAAAAAGTTGGAAGCTCTGCAAGTGGTGCTCAACATCCTTGACGCACTAGGGTTTCGTCAGCGTTCATCTCACAAGGCGTGGGGAGGTGCTTCCTCCCCCACAAAGGTTTGTGTGGTGGTAAGCGCTCCCCTAGGCCCTTACTTTCTGTCATTTTCTACTTTCCTATGTGTCGTGGTGCTCCTTCTATGGTTCTTTTTATTTGTTCGTGGTGTGTTTTCTTGTTTGTGTGCCGAGGCCCTTCAACTCTGGTTCATAATTATTTTGGAACGATTTATTACTTATGGAGGGGGTTTGAAACCCCCCTGATGCCACTGACCCTGGTTCTCTACAAAATGTTGGTGCAAAATCATTCAAAGATGCGCTTGCAGACCCATGCTTTTCAACAATTGTAGGTTCAAAGTTTTGGGTGGGAGAGGGTTGTGAGGTGGGCTGCGGGGAAGGTAAGCACTCCTCTGAGACCCCTAATGGCCTCTTCTTGCATCCAAACATGGAATTGAAAGAAAGAATTGCTAATGAGAGAAACCATTTAAAGAACACTGCAATTTTCTTAGCAGTTGTAGATGTGAATAGATTTCCAGCAAGGAGATATATAGACACTTGGATTATTAATGTTTGGCAGAAGAAATTCAATATTCAAGTTTTTTATTGTAGATTATTACAAAAAGGTCTATTTGTGGTTTTCTTTCAAAATAATGAAATGCAGAAAAAGACCCCTGGAAAAGTCGTATTGGAATATAGGAGGTTGGATTTTTGCGTCTTCACCTGGTCGGCCTCAATGGTTGCTGAGGAAATTTTAGCCCTCTCCTACCCTAGGTAGGCGATCGTGAAAGATCTCCCACTGGAGTTTTGGAGAAGAATCCCTCAAATCCTGGAACCCTTGGGAAAAGTTTTGAAGGTCGATGAGACCAAAGCAACTCTTCCCAATTTGGATGCTAGGGTTTTGATGTCGATTAATCCTGGAATAGAGATCCCAAAAAGTATAAAAATTGTTGAGGAGTGTGGGGTTAATTCTTTCCCTCTGGAAGTTTTAGGCAGAATGAACGCCTATTTTCTGTTGAAAAGGGAGGGTCATCTTAGGAAGAACTACTCGATTCTCCAAAAAAAGGTGGTTAGGACCTCTCAACCGGCTAGAAATGAAAATCACTCCAATGTTGCTGCTCCTAACCCTTCACCTGAGTCGGCCGGAATTCAGTTTGGCCTTCAATCAAAATATATGGAAACTGGGATATTTGAGGTTGTCGAGGAAGTCCCACTTGACACAATTAATGCCGATATCCCACATCCAACCTCGGATGACACTCATCTTCATATTGTGTCTAATCCTGTCGTTGATTTTACCCACCATAATCAATTATCTTCCCTTTAATGTGGTGAGGATATCATTGATGTCAAGTTAGATGCCCACAATGTTACTCTCTCCAAGCCTTCTTCGACCTGGGGGCTCATCGGGGATCTTCTTCTTCTTGAACGGCTAAATGCCCAACAACTTGCCTTGCGCAACATAAAGAATAGGATCTCTAAAAAATTTGGGGGAACTGACTCTACCTTGACAACTATGTAATGTCGTATTAAAAAGGGAGCCAATCAATTTGACTCTAAAATTATCCCTCTTCAAAAAGAGGCTTCTAGGGCTACTGAGGTGACCAATGACCCAAAAACTCACCAAAAAAACTTGATGGAGTGCTCCCAGAACAAAGTAAATGACAAACCTACAAATCTAAATGATGGCTATGCCGCTACTATAGATTCATCCATCATTTCTAAGGAAACTATAGGGACCTATATAGTAATGACTGGAAATGGCCATGCTACAATTTGTTATGATATTCTGGGCACTTCACCTAGTCTATGGGATGGGTTCCTTGAGGCCATGGGCCACCCTAGTATCCCTAGTCACCCTCATTTGGCTACAAACGCTGACCTATTTACTGTTGAAAATAAGGAGGATGAGCCTAGCCTCTCCAAAGCCCTTGAATTCATCCCCAACCAGGACTCAGTATTAGATAAGAGACCTACTAAGGATGTCACACAGGGGTCTAAAGGCCAAGCCTCGAAGGTTAAAAAAGGGCCTAGAAGGCCGAGGAAGGATAAAAATTCTATCCTGGTGAACAAGAATGATGGGAATTCCAAACACAAAAGAAAAAAGAATAGTGTGATAATACAATCATCGGTAGTTAAAAAAATAGAAGTTGAAGAAAGGCTCCCCAAATTTTTTGAACAGTTTCATCATGAACTGAGTGATAATCCAATGACTAGGGATGATGAAGCTTAATTGTATCTCCTGGAATGTTCGTGGAGTAGAATCTCTAGATAGGAAATACATCATCAGGTGATTCTCAAAACTTCAAAAACATAAAGACTTTATGCTATTACATGAAATAAATGTTGTTGGCTTTTCCCTGGAGTCAAACCTAAAGCTCATATGGACCGGGGTTGCTTCCTTCTCAACCTCACATGCTCAAGGTAGGGGGGATCCTCCATTTTGATGGCCAACCATTAGACATAATGGATTAGTGGCAGTGGTTGTTCTCCCTGCAACTAGGCGGTTTGGATCACCCTAAGAAAGGGTAACCTGGAATTTGGGGTCTACTCTGTGTATACTCCAAATGACTATAAGGATAGAATCATTTTGTGGCAATGGTTATCCTCTCTTCCAACCATCCCTTGGGTACCAGGGGGAGACTTCAACATGATTGAGAAAAAAGAGGATAAATGGGGAGTCATTGATATGACCTGGAAAGGAAATGAAAAACAATTCTAGCTAAGGCTAAAGTAGAAAATTAATTTGATTGACCCTATGGAAAAGGGAAAGAAAAATTACAAAGGAATTTGGTATACCTGTTGTAATGCACAAAAGGGAGGCAATAGGATTTATTGTAGGTTAGACAAGATTTATGCAAATAAGGATTTCTTCAGCTTCACCCTGGATGATCTGGGATCTAAAGTGAGTGTCCACCCTTACACCCTTTTGGACCACCACCCAATCAAAGCCAACCTTATGACCCATCAATTTAAAACAAGGAAAACCACAGGAAAACCTTCTTTCCTTCTCAATACCCAATTGCTTAAAAATCCTTATTGCTATGAGGAAATTGCCTCCACAAGCGAAATCAATAAGTTCCTTATCAAAGGCTCCACTGCAATCGAAAGGTGGAACTCCAATGTGCAAGCTTGGAGGAGACCCTTGCAAACTGTGGGCAAGAAGTGTGCTATAGATGCAAGGAAAGAGGAGAAAGAGCTCCAAGAGTGGTTGTTTAATGCTGAATCTAGCATTCAACAGCACCCGAAGGATATTAGGTTGTGCCAAGAGGTGGCCCTAGCAAAAGACAGCCTAAGAAAAATTTAGAACTTCAAAGTCAATGGGCTTAGGGTCTATGCCAAATTAAACTGGTTGAAAGTGGGGGACAGAGGCTCTAATTTCTTCAACTTCCTCAATGAAAAAAGGGCTAGAGAATAGATTGATCAGATCTGGGATGGGGAGAAGATGTTGAGCACCCAAGAAGATATTCTCAAGTAGTTTACTTGCTTCTTTAAAAAAAAATTCTCGTCAGAAGGAGACAGTGAAATTTCCCTAAATGCCAAGAAAGTTGTGGGAAGGCTAATCCCCAAAAAGATCTCAGCAGAAGAGGCAAGCAAGCTCGCAACAAGGATTACCAAGGAATAAATTCAAATGGCAATTTACTTAATGAGCAATGATAAATCCCTGGGAAATGATGGATTACCCATTGAGTTTTATAAATGCTTCTCGTAGTGGGTAAGTGAAGACCTTCTTGAGGTCTACAAGGATTTCCTGAGTGGTAGGTCTCTTGGAAAGCATATCAACAAAGGGATTATCAAACTCCTTCCAAAGGGAGGGGACAAAACCTTGGTCAAGGATTGGAGACCCATCACCTTATTGAATGCCTCCTACAAGGTGTTGGCAAAGGTCATAGCCCTAAGATTGGTCAACATCCTCCCAAAGCTCATTAATCCCACTCAAATTGGTTTTGTTAAGGGAATCTACATTTTGGAGAATCTGTTAACAAGCTAGGAGGCAATGGAGTGGACTAGGAAGTCTTGACAGAATGTGGCGATGTTGTTGCTAGACTTTGAAAAAGCTTATGATTGGTTGGAGTGGGGTTTTTTAAGGATGATGCTCCAAGCTTTTGGCTTCCCAAGGGAATTCTATAATATGGTTGATGTGCTCCTAAAAGATGCTTCTATGCAGATTGATGTAAATGGGATTCTTTCTGGTGAAATTATGCTGGAAAGATCCATTCGCCAAGGTTGTCCTTTGGCTCATGTGTTGTTTTTCATTGCTTTAGATGCTTTGTCTTATTTACTAAGGGACCACTCCCTCTCCCCAAGAATCAGAGGAATCTCCCTTCCTGACAATAACAAGATTATTAATGTTTTTTTTGCTAATGATACTTCACTTTTTATTGAGCTTATTAAGGACAATATGGATGTCCTAATGGAAAAATTTAACTTGTTCTCACAGGCCTCTAGGGAAAGAATTTCTAATGCCAAATCCATTATGTTGGGATGGAAGGAGACCCCCCCGACTAGCTGAAAGAGTATAGTTTTCAATGGGGAGGCCCTGACATGCAATTAAGGTACTTGGGCATACCTTTTGTGGTTAGTCCAAACCTTAAAGAAATGTGGAACTGGATTAATTCCAAAATTGAAATGAAATTTGAGAAATGGAATCGGCAATATCTGTCTTTGGCAAGAAGGATGCAAGTCTGTCAAAATATTCTATCCTCCTACACTATATACTTTACTTCAGTTTGGTTTTTCTGCAGCTACTAGATAAATGAGATTCAAAAAAGAATAAGGATATTCCTTTGGTCTAATGGTAAAGGTGGCAAAAAGAAGCACATTGTGAGATGGGATTGGTGTTGCTTAGACAAGATGCAAGGAGGGTTCGGGTTAAAATATTTGAGACAGTAGGGGATTTCCCTAGTGTCCAAGTGGATAGTGAAAGCCTTAAGTGGCAATGAGCCATGGAAGGTTCTTATCAGGAAAAACATTCAAGAAGCCACCCCAAAGCAAGTGAAACACTAGAAAAATCTACCTCTATGCGACATCCCCACTAGTAGTCATAATATGAGCCCTGCTAGATTGCTTGTCTTCAAGAGTCTGTAGAAGGCCTAGGAACTTTCCAAGCATAATCTCTAGTTCAAAGCCCCTAAGGTCTCATTTCCAAACTCTTGTTGTCAAACCTATAGCTCTATTTGGTGGAACCTTTATCACAATGGTAAGCCACTTGCTCTTCTCCAAGGCTATCCTGCTAAGCTTTGGAATCAAAACGGGCTAAAAGTGTTTAATGACATTATTGTTGATGGTAATATTAAGAATTGGGAAGTCTTGAGAGCAGAGTTTGATCTTCCCACCTCCATGGCAAGAACGTTTTCCATTCTGACGGAAGCCTATAGAAAAGGAAACTTCCCCCCAAGAAATTATAGGGTGAGGGAGATTGGAGATGATCTTGTGTGGAGAGATGGGGAAAAATTGACTGATCCCAAGGCTAAAACAATCTATAAAGATTTAGTTGCTAATAATGTTGTGTTGGATCATTGTAATCAATGTTGGAATGTTTTGAAAAAGGAAAATAGGTTTTATAGGGACTTGAACCCAGAGTTAAAACAACAAAAGATAGCTAAAAATAAGTCCAACAAACAAACAGCTGTCCCAAAAGGAAATGACAGACAAAGAGACAAAGGTCCAAAAAAGGACTACCCAAAAAACCAGAAACAAACACCACCACACTACTCCAAGGTGTTCATCAACTCCTTGACCTCCTTTCAACATCCTTCATATCCTGTAACCCCTACTTGAGGACTTGAGCCGTATGTGAAGAAATTGGGGTCTTCCTCTTCATGTTGGCCGGGTATGAGTTGAAATCCCTTCACCAGCAGATCTACTGCATCCTCTGTCCGCATCCAAATCCATGACCAATGAACCCTTTTGATTCTTTTCAAGCTTTTCCACCATTGCATTGATGATAATGGTGTTATGCCTAGCAATTTTGTGACTATTCGCCACACTGGCCCTAATATTTTGGCTTATCTTGGACATACTGCACTCGATCCTAGTCAATCTTTCCTCCTACAAATGTTGTCTTTTCCTTGGTAAGGGGGTTTCCTATCCCTCATCCTCTTTACGACTCCAACTAATCTTCTGCTCCAAATCCATGACTCTGTCGCTGAGATCTCTATTACGACCTTTTAGCTCACTGACTTCCTTCTGGGTCCACTTGAGAATAGTGAAAAGGCCATCCGTACTTTTTTCTGCCACACTCATAATATCCTCAGGCTTGAGATTATTCATTGCAGAATTAATTTCATCTTGATTAGGGGAATCATTAGGGGCATTCCCAAATCTTCCGGACGTAGGGGCACTAGGCGCTGACTCCTTACTGACCATAGGTTTATTAGAAATAATTTCCATGGAATTCCCAGAATACGAAACTAATTTCATAATAGAGGTACCTTTAAAACCAGAGACCAAACCCGGAGTAGGGCAGCTAGGAGACGGCTGGGGGTTTAGACAAGGTGACAAGGCAAAACCTGGGCTAGGGAAATCATGCAGAGGCTTCCGCTTAGGAAAAGACGACGGAGCAGAGTCCATGAGGGAATTCTGACAAGATAGGGACTAGGGAGCAATGGTATTAGGACCAATAGGGGTACAAGCAGGAGGGGCCAGGGGGTCGTTCTCCCTACTACTCTCAGTATTCTCATCATCCAAATCCCCAATATCAACAATTTTAGGCAAAGCAGGTAAGTTTTGATAATGCTCAAAGATGAGCCTAACAAGACTAGGGTGAATAATAGAAGTCCTCCTAGGGTTTCTTTCAACTTCATCGAGGCAATTCTTCCAAGAAGAGAATAAGTAAAAAGGTAGAGAGATACGAACCTTGTGATGGAAGTGGTTGAGAATGGCAAAGTGGTAACCATACACCCTAGTGAAGCGCCCGTCAACCATGATATACTCCATAATAACTCTTAAAACTTTCCTCCAAATTGATTTGATGGACTCCACATCAAAGTAGCTATTGGCAACCTTAACCAACTTAGCCTTATCCTTATCTTTTTTAGGAAATCTTATGACCGCTTCATCAGAGAACCGACGGTCCCGATAAAATTTCACACCCTCAGTCGAAAGACCAGTAATATCACCAATTATTTCCTTATTTAGCTTTACATTCCTGCCAAACAACACAATCTCACCATTTTTCCAATTTTTGACAAAATAATCTAGCATCCCCTCATCGATACCATGGAGATTTTCCAAAAAAGGAACTAAACCTCCCTTTTCAATTCTTTCCCAGGCTTTAGCATTCTTTCTATGCTCCTAAAAGCTGCTCGGTTCCACACAGTTTCTCTCTCCTCCCATCTTCAAAGCTCTGTTATACCACACCCTACAGTTTCTCTGGGTCCCGTTTAGGCATATTTTATCAAACACCCAGAAAGCGTGTTGGAGAATCTTCTTGAAAAAGAAATGACGTCGATCCCATCAAATCTAATGAAATCGACGTACCTAATCTTTATCCATATCATCATGATGAAGACAACCTTCTCTTCCATGCACTGAATCATAATAAATTAGCACTTTCACTTTATTGAATTTATTTAATAAGATTTTTGTATCTTTGATCCACTTTTTGATGGTCCATGAGGGAGGGGTAAGCCCAAGAATGCAATTTATTATATTTATTGAATCACCCTCCAACCAAAGACATTTTGTGTTCATCTTGAAAGCTAAGCTAACCACATGATAAGCCCCTATAGCTTCCGCAACATGATTAGTTTGGATGCCAATGTCGACAGCAAAAGCTGCCATAAAATCCCCCAAATTGTCCCTTAAAACAAACCCATTGCCAGCTTTCCTAGGGTTTTCTTTAGCCGCGCCATCAAAATTGGCTTTCACCCAACCCAAAGGGGGCAAAGACCAACTAGCATTCTCCCTTCCACAAACAACAGGTTTGGGGACATTCAACGCAGCTAATTTTGAATTCCACTTTTTGGCCATAGCAATATCGAAAGGAGACCAATTAGCTTTATCAACCATTTTTCTTGGAATTAAAGATAAATTTTCCTTTATTGCCCTAACGATTTTTTCATACAAGTCCCCTTCCAACATCTCTTTTTCCCTAAACAATCTGTTGTTCCTTTCCTTCCAAATATTCCATGACACAAAAGGTAGAACAAAAGACCAGAGCTTTTGCACAAAAGTAATTTTTGAGGGAGCTTTCCATTGCAAGAAAAAAATCTTCGACAGAGGTAGGGGAAACCCAAACCACATCAAGAAGCACAAAAATTTTACCCCAGATATTCGAAATAAAAGGGCAATGAAGAAAAAGATGATTAATAGTCTCAGCATCATTCCTACACATGTAGCACCTGTTAGGTAATTGAATTCCTCTTTTTCCAAGATTGTCCAAAGTGAGAATCTTATTCTGTAGCATTATCCAATAGAAAATATTGATTTTAGGAATCAGGTGATTAATCCAAGCCTTAGCCCAAAAGGGCAGAGGCTCCATTGGACTAACCAGCATAGAAGTAGCAGAAGAAACTAAAAAAATACCAAACAGATTGTCTAACCAGATAGCAAAATCCTTCGCCTGGTGTTGAGCTAGTCTTAGGGCTCTGAAGGCCAACTAAACAGGGCTAAGATCCTGACTAATAGTCTTTAAATCAACCCAACCCCCATTCCTCCAGTAATCTTTAACCAAGACCCCAAATTCCCTTTTACAATCATTCATCCATTTATTGAATTTCTCATTTCTAATTAAAGGATCTTTAAAAAGCCATATGTCTTCCCAAAATATTACATAATTTCCTTTTCCAACCAGCCATCCAATTCCCATTTCCAACAACTTTCTACCTCTGCTCATATCATTCCAGCATACAGAACCGTGAGGTAAAGAAGATGAATTTATAATCTCATTAAGAGACTCATAGTTGCTAAAATATTTGGCTTTTAAAGTATCTTTCCATTCTCCTCTCAAAGTAAGAGTTCTCCAAAGCTGTTTAGCAAGAAGGGACAGATTCAACACTTTAATTTTCCTTAAGCCTAGGCCCCCTCTCGATTTGGGTCTACAGACCAGATCCCATCCAACAAGTGGCATTCTCTTCTTGTCCTCCACACCAAACTAGAGAAACCTTTTCTGAATTTTTTCAATGGCCTAATCATATTTAACAGGAATTTTAAATAAACTAAGAGCATACATAGGAAGATTTTGCAAAGAAGCCTTTAGGAGCTAGATTTTTCCAGCTTGACTGAGAAGGGCTCCTTTCCACCCCGATAACTTCTTGTTAAATTTTTCAACCAAAGAGATCCAGAACAAGTCCAAGGGTTTAATGCAAAGAGGCAAACCAAGATAGGTTGACGGGAGACGCTTAATCCGACACCCAAGAATCCGAGCAAGCTTAAATTGTCTATGCTCCAAAGTATTGAGAAAGAAAATTGAACTCTTAGCCCTATTAACAACTTGCCCAGAAGCAGATTCATAAAGATTCAGAATTATTTTGAAAGTCTTAGCTTCAACCACAGTAGATTTTCCCATGAGAATGGTGTCATCAACAAATTGTTGGTGGGAACAGGTTAGAGGAGAAGAGGAAGGTCTTAAACCAGCAAGGGATCTTTGATCAATAAGCTTTTTAATATTTCTTCCCAAACTCTCAGCCAAAATTGTAAACAGAATAGGAGAGATAGTATCTCCCTATCTGAGGCCTCTGGAAGTCTGAAAAAATGTCGAAGGTGACCCGTTCACAATGACAGAAGAAGTAACTGTCGAAACTAGCTAGTTCACCAGCTGAATGACTCTGTTATTTAAACCAAACTTGACCAGGATTTTAAATAAAAAATTCCACTCAACCCGATGATAGGCTTTGGAAATGTCCAATTTAAGAATGAACCCTTCAGTCTTCGATACCATTAAAGAATGTAAATTCTCATGAACAGTGATAACAGAGTCAGAATGTACCTACCTGGCACAAAACCATTCTGCTGCGGAGCAATCATTTGAGGAAGCACAGAAAGCATTCTTGTAGTTAAAACCTTCGAAATAATTTTATAGATAGAATTGCAAGGCTGATTGGCCGAAAAGCTTGAAACTCCGAAGCCCCAGGTTTTTTTGGAATAAGGACCACAAAAGTAGCATTAAGTTCTTTCAAAAGACATCTTGATCCAAAGAATTCCTTGACAGCATTCTCAACATCCACCTCAACAATTTCCCAGAACACTTGGAAGAAGAATAAGGGAAAACCATCTGGTCCAGGAGCTTTGTTGCCATCAAAAGAGAAAACAGCTTTCCTAATTTCAGCCTTGGAAGGGATAGCAGTGATCATAGAATTTTCATTGTGACCAATCACCTGGGGTATAGCCTCAATCAAGGATTCTTGAGCTTTAGGAACAATCTCTCCATTACAAGAAAGAAGGTTGCTGAAAAAAAGGACAGCCTGTTTCTTGATATCATCTTCCTCCTCAAACCTCGTCCCATTAACATCAATGTAAGCGATTCTATTAGTAGCCCTATGTTTCGATGCAGACAGGTGAAAAAATATGGTGTTCCTGTCTCCCTCAGTCAACCAAGACACCCTAGATCTTTGCCGCCAGAAAACTTCCTCTTTAGCAATGATGTCATGCAATTGAATGAGAAGTTCATTTTCCTTTTCTCTGTAATTATCAATGTACCCCCATTTCTGGATATTAGCCTGGATCTCTTGAAGTTTACCCTGAATTTCTATCTTAGTTCCAAAAATATTCCCAAAGGCATCCTTTTTCCATCTTCTCAAATTAATTTTCACTTCCTTTAATTTTTTAGCAATCCTGAACGTAGCTGTGCCAGTAATATCAATATTCCACCATCTACTGATTTCCTCAAAGATTCGAGGATGAGATAGCCAGAATTTTTTGAATTTGAAAGGGGAGTTTTTTTTCACCTTAGTAGGATCCGCCATTAGACAAATGGGAAAATGATCAGATCCTACCCTTGATAAAGCTCTCAAAGCACAAAAAATAGTCTATAAACCATTGACCAGAAACAAGGGCCCTATTGAGTCTCACTTGGATCAAATCAGGTCCTAACCTCCTATTAGTCTAGGTATAAGAAGCACCTTGCAAGTCAAGGTCTATCAAGGCATTACTGTTAATGAAATCGGAGAGACCTGAAATACTATCCCAGTTAATTTGAGAACCCCCAAATTTTTCATCATTCAAGAGAGGAGTATTGAAGTCTCCCATGACCACCCAGTGTTCATTAGCAAAACATTTTTGAAAACCAGTCAACTCGCTCCAAAAGGAATTTCTAGCATTCTTACAATTTGGGGCATAAATATTGGATTGAATCTAGCAAAAATTGTCTCTTATGTGGGTAAATCTAGTGGCAACTAAATTACCATTCTCTATTAAGGGCTCACCTTTAATAAACAACTTATTCCAAAAAGTAACAATTCCCCCCGAAGCACCCGCATAACTATTACCATGAGCCCCACAACTCTGAAAATTTTTAAGGCATTCTACTTTATCTTTAGGCATTTTTGTTTCTTGAACAAGAAGAATATCAGGTTTGTGGTCCCTAACAAAATTTTTCAAAACATCCTTTTTATGACAGCTATTCAGCCCTCTTATATTCCATGACATGATTTTCATTTCTTACCTAGGGATTGAAGTATCTTCGGGATGGTCATTTGGATCCCATCCGCTATATCTTGAAGGCTGCCTTGTTCCCTTTGCCATTTTTCTGATCTCCTTCCCTGGGAAGGCTTTGTATTTCCACAGTCTGCCTTGGCCCTAGTTCTGGTGATCATTCCACTTGAGGTTTCCATCCTCATTTTTTTTCCTTCTTTGACCTTGAATGTGAAATAACCTCCTCCCATTCAGTCTCATCTTGGCTTTCCAGCTCTCTTCCTGATTCCCAGTCCTTCTCAAGAAACAACCTCTGATCCCAAGGAAGGGTTTCCATTAAGCCATTCTTGGCTTCTGAAGTATTGACATTAGGTGTTTTCATTTTCACACTTTGGGTCTCATAAGTATCCCTCACAACTTCCAAAGTGGCGTTCTCCAGTTCTTGTTCCCCTTTTGAGCAAGGGTTATCAGCAGGAAAGTGAGAAGGGACAGGTATTCCTATCTCCAGGGACAAGCCCTTAATGGGTATTTCCTCTAGACTAGGTACATTCATACTACCAGCCATCACCAAAGGTGAAGGCGAAACAAAACCCATTTCTTCACCTCTTATTTCAGCCTTCTTCTGAGTATCCCGGGCTCCCTCCACAGAATAAGTTTCTACCTTTCTATCCACCTGTGGTGAAATCAAGTATTTAGGATCCTTAGGATCTAAAGAGCAAGTGAAATATAAACTAGGGCAAGCATCCTTTTGCGAACATCTATGGTTCTCCTTTAGATCTTGAGCAGAAGTGTGTCTTTCAAGATTCTCCTTCACACCTGGGACAAAAATTTGCTTCTCCTCCTCAGATTTTTTTCTCCAAACAGTCTTAGGGTTGGCAACTTTCTCCTTTTCACTTTTATTATTAATCGGGCACTTTTTCACCTAATGCCCAGACTTTCGGCATTTAAAGCAAACAAAGGCTGTGGTCTCGAATTTAGTAGCTTGCTTCCAAACCCCCAACTTGGATTGGATGTCAATCGAAGAAGGGAGATCAGCATTTTGAGAAACCCCAACACAGATTCTAGCAAAGACCAAACGCTTTCTAGCCGCGGTCATTGAGTCAATGGACAAAAGTTCTCCAAAAGAACTAGCAATCCCATTGAAAATATCCATATTCCAATACTCCAAAGGAAGACCAGGCAATCTAGCCCAGACCGACACCATTTCAAAGATGGAGTCAGACAGATCAACCCTAGAAGACCACTTCTTCAGGGCCAAGGAAGACTTTCCGATAACCCAGGGGCCATCGCTCCTGACAGCCCTGGAGTCCTCTTTGCAAGTGAACTGAAAGGCAAAAAGCCTCTAGGAAGCACCGCCACCGAAACTAGTGCACTGGTTTTCCATTTATTCTTAACAAACTCCCTTACAACTTCAATATTAGGTCTAGGACCCAAAAATTTTCCAACCAAAACATTCTCCATCTTTGCAATATTATGGTCTATGATTTCATCCGGCACAGAAATAGAAAACTTTCCAGACCCCGGGTCAGAAAGAATACGCACAGGGGGAAAAGATGATTTGTCATTTGGCTTAACACCAAACAACAAAGTCCACGTTTTACCCTTTTCATCCCCTTTTTCTGACATTTCCACGGCAACCCTAGATTCTGAAATCCCATCCTTTCCACCTGGGTCCACCTGGACTTTTTCGCGGATGTCCTTTTCAATAGAGCCTGACTTACCTTTTTTAGAACTCGAAGAAATCTCTGCATTCACCTAAGATTCCCTCAAACCCCCGCTCGCTACACTATTCAAAGATTCAAAACTGTATTCTTTTCCTCAAGCTTCGCCTCCGCTCCTCAGCCCCATCGTGTTAATCAATATTGGAATGTTTCTCTTAGTGATAAAGATTGGAAAAAAGTTCTTGATATTTGTAGCATTAACATTGAGCCTAAGAAGGCTTGCTTTAAATGGCTTGTTTTACTTCAAAAATTACCTTTCAAATCTAACAGGAATGATATTGATGTGTGCAGTATTTGTCGCACTCCAAAATCTACTATTCATATTTTATTTGATTGTTTCTATGCAAAAGAAATCTAGAAAATCTTCTAGATACAATAATTTAAAAATCTAGGACAATGAAAAAATTAGTTGAAAAAATGTGTTATTTTGTGACAAAAAAGTGAGTAAGGATTATTTCAAATTTTGGAATATTTTATCTATTGAGATTCTCTGGCACATTTGGAAAGCAAGAAATGAGGAAAAGTTTAAGGGTTGCAGGAGGGTGCTTATTGAGTCACATAAGAGACTCACATTTCTTCATGTTGCATTGCAGGTCTCACTTATCATCGAGATTTCACTTCCCCAATTCATAAGAAATTGCAGGAGTGGTTCAGCCACAATCAGTAAGGAGAATCTTAGGTGTGGTCTTGCATGCGGACTAGACAACAGAGGGACAAAGATTTTCTTCAATGCGTTTCAAGAGTTTCTAAGAGCCTTCAATGAAGATGTGTTTGATAGTGGGGACAACAATTAGTAGCCTTTATGATTTATTTCCAGTGCCTACCAATCAACATAAAGAATATGAACATAGGCAGAAAGGATTTCTATAAATCTGAATTTAATAGTGTATTGTTTAATCAATTAATCGGTTGGTTATATAGTGATAAGGGAGTTCATGTATAGTTATATAGGTTATTTTTTTCTACTTCTGGGTAAGAGGTTTTTTATGTGTTAATGTATTATGTACTACTGATGTAATCTAGAGACTAGTAGGTAGGAGTTAGATGGATACAGCCAAGTGTTATTTTGCCATAAATTTTCTGGGCTTGTGATCCCATTTGTAACTGTCTCCTTTGAGGCCATTCTATAATCAATTTTTAAAAAAATAAAATATATTCTATATAAGTAAAAGTAACATTTATTTTAGAAAGATTTCATTAAATGAATTTATAGAACTAAAAGTGAAAATCCATTCTTAAAAAAAATGTAAAAATATAATTTATCTTATTTTTTCTATAAATTTTTCCATAACACCCCAAACTTCTTATAGTCAATTATGTTCAAGAGAAATAATTTTTATAATTTTTAAAATAAATATTTAACATGTTTACTTTAAAAAGATTAAATTATATTTGAAGAGCATAATTTTTTTGTTTTAAATTGATTCAAAAGCAACTTATTAAAGTAAATAATGTAAACAAAACAATTCTAAATTAAAATAAAATATTTCTTTTGATAAATAAAATAACTCAATATTAATCTCTTAACTAGAGATTTAACTACAAATTCAAAATTAACTAATTAAATTACAAAAGTTCTTTACCAACATATCATTTCTTGCAAAGCAAAGGAACTATCTAGAACAGGTTCTCAGGTCGCAACAGTATTCACACCAAGATCTCAAAAATGGGTGGGGAACGGAAGAGGGTTGAACCTACCAGTTTCGAGTCACACACCAAGAACACTAAAGCGTGGAGCAAAATAAGAAGGGGTGGCTTACTTCCATTCATTGAGAAACTCCATGGCCCTCAGGAGGAGATTACTGATTTCTTTGAGAAAAATTGGAATAATGGGGAGGTTCTCCTCTTTGGGAGGAAAGTTCAAATTGATGAGGCTTTGATAGCGGAGCTAACTGGCATCCCGATTGAAGAGCATAATTTTTTTAGAGACAGGAAATTCTTTGACGAAGTTGTGATGAGGTTCCCTAAGACCGAAATGGAGAAGCAAAAACTTGTCAAGATGATGAACAGTTACTATGAAGCGGACACCATAAAAGCTTTATGGAGAAAAGTGCTAAGGGTTATCATGGAGTACATCACTCTTGACGGTTGCTTCACTAGGGTTTATGGATATCACTTTGTGCTGCTCAATCACTTCGAGCATAAGGTGTGTGTTTCCATCCCTTTCTTCTTGCTATGTTCCCTAAGAAATAACTTTTCTGACCATAGTAGGAGCCCTAAAAGATACCCGATTCTTCACATGGGTCTTGTAAGGCTCATCTATGAGCACTTTCAGAATATGCCTGCCCTATCAAACCCTATAGCCCCTTTGGAGCATGATGAGGATGATACAGAGCCTAGTATATCTGAGACAAAAGTTTCTTTCGACCATGTCAAGCTTTCCTCGCTTCCCCTGCCCTCCCCTTCTTCCTCTGGCCAATCCCCCTAGCCTTCTGGTGCCTTCTCTATTCCTGCCCCTAGCCACACAAACCCTAATGCTAAAGTGGTGGGCTCTAGTTCTCTAGTTAACAAGTTAGTCTCCTACCCTGATGACTCTCCTATTGTTTTTGCTAAAGCGGCCAAGGTCAGTCTTGAGGATCCCCATTTCCCTCAGACTATTCAACAGAAGAACTGTAGCCCTCCTAGAGGTGCAAAGTCGGTTAATTTTGGGGTCAATTCTGATTGTGACCCCCCTTTTGACTCTGTTGGAACTGTCAAGAGATGTTTTGTGGACCAAATTTAATTCTGCCAAATGGTTATTCTATGAAATCAGTGAGTTGAAGACCAAAAATCTATCTCTTCATAGTAAGTTGGGTGAAATTGAAGCCAAAGTTGCGAGGCTAATTCAGCTCAAAGTGGAGAAGAATACCGTTCTGAAGGATAACATACAAAAGGACAACACTGTTAAAAATGATCTTGATAAAATTAAAGGAACCATGAAAACAATTGCTGATTAGAACTGCAGAATTGCCAGACATAACTCTTTAATCATCAAATCCATGACCGAAAGATTGGAGAAAACCCATAAAAGAGCATTGATTTTTGACCTTGATTGGGAGAAAGACCAGGATGAGGAAGCGGGGATCTCTAAGCGAACCAAATCAAGTATGAAAAGAAAAGCCCTGACTACCCCAAATATGACTCAGATTTTCATGGAGGGGGTCCAGGATATGGTGGACCTGGAAGAGGCTAATTTTAGCCTGGCGCATATGGATTAGTCATCGGGCCTCCAAGACCGTTTGTCCAAGAAGCCGGGCCGGGCCCTGATGGCTTTTTTGCGACTTTTTGTGGCTGTCTATTTTAGCTGGTTTTTATCTCTATGGCAGCCTTTTTGTCTTTTGGACCTCTGTTTTGGTCTTTGCTTGTAATGTTACTTTGTGGTTTCGGGTCCCTGTAAAACCCATTTATCCCCTTTTATCAAAAACATATCATTTTCTACTACGAATCCAACTTGAAATGAAGATCAACCATGATATTGCAAGAATGTGTGGATTTCTACATTAGTATGATGAAACAACAAATAATTTTGTTGCAGTACTACATAATCAAAACTCACCATTAAGTGACACTTTGTTTTGTTTTGGACGTTTTAACAGCATTAATCTTTGAAATTGCCTCATAAGGCTCGAATAACTCGGCACATTTTTACCTAGAGCTTGCATTTTCCTGTTATTCTTTTATCGAGCACTGGGAGGACCGCAACCTGAAGCTGCTCACTGAATACTTGGCGGTGGGGAGTTGCTTGCATCTGGATTATCTACAACAATATCAACAAGCGGAATTAGAGATTGTCCTTCCAATATCTGTAACACCTGTTTCATGTCTGGCCTGCACTCTGGTTGAGGATGAGAACACACAATTCCCGAGTTAAGCACCCTCTCCATCTCTCCACCGCTATATTCTCCCCCAAGCTTTGTATCCACCGCATCCATTATCCTCTTCTCCGCATACAGCTGTCTCACCCACTCCACCAACACTAGTTTCTCTGTTTCAGCATATTCATCTAAAGGCTGTCTTCCACAAGCAACCTCCAGCAACACTATACCGAAGCTGAATACATCTGTGCCTACGGTGGCTTTTCCTGTGCGCATCATTTCCGGTGCCATGTAACCCAAGGTTCCTGCTACAGCACTCGTTTGGGGTATCTGAGTTTGGTCATGCAAACGGGCACGCCCAGAATCCCCCAACGTTGCATTAAATTGCGAGTCAACCAAGATATTTTGAGACTTAAAGTCTCTGTGCACAACTATCCATTCACATTCTTGGTGCAGATACAACAAGCCAGCAGCCACTCCCTTGAGAATGCTATACCTCTGCGACCATCCAAGAACTTTCTCTGGGTTGCCGAATATGAATCTATCCAGGCTCCCATTTGGCATGTAATCATAAACAAGAAAGAGCTGATACTTGTTCCGACACCATCCCTGAAACCGAACCACATTTCTGTGTTGCAGACGCCCCAGGCTCGAAATCTCGGCAACAAAATCCTTCCTTTCTTGGTGGAGATCTCTGTTCAAACATTTTAAGGCAACTTCAAGCCCTGTGCTGGGCAGAACTGCCCTGTATACCTTCCCAAATCCTCCTCTACCTATCAAGCTTTCATCGCTGAAGCCATGTGTGGCGGTTCTCAATTCTTGATTGGGAATTTTGTGGGGCCAGAACTCCATCTTCCATTCTTCCACAACCTCTCTCTGCTTGCTCTTTTTCAACCAGTACCATATGCTCAGACTACCCAAAACGACTAAAATAAGTAAACCTACGGAAATCCCAACTCTGATTCTTCCGGATACCTCCTTTGAGCTCTTGCGTACGAAGGAAGGAAGATGGGATAGATCTAGAGTTGGTGCCATGTCGTCCGAATTGAAGCTCCAAGCCAGAATGTAATGCTCTTCAACGCCATTAAGTCCTGTAGCTGCAGAAAATCCCACATACGTTTCTTCTTTGAAGATGTCAGCAAGGTCAATGTCTTGCATAGAAATCAGCGGATTCAGAGGCCTCGACATCCCGGCTAAGGCAATTGTAACATTGAGATTGTGTTGATGGCCATTGTAATCAATCCATGCTTGAATGTTCTGCCCGCTTGCCATTTTCAATTCCTTAAATTGTTCACCACTCTGATAAGCTGCAGTCTTAGACATTGAAGAATTGATGGTGTTGAGATCGACTCCGACGTGGTTGCTGTCGATGTCATTGTTCCAGATGTTGAGGTGTGTATCGAATTCGACTGCAAATAAATGGTTGTCTTCCCTTCCGTCACTGGACGCATTTAACAAACCAAGATAGCCAATTTCCGATGCGTTAACAGCGGACCTGTAAGGGGATATCAGGAAAGTTAATCCTTGTCCGGGGTCATTAGTAGTGGGCACCATGGAGAAGACGAATGTGGTACTAAACGATGAAACAGAATTATTAGTCTTCAAATGCAGAGCATCCTCCAACAGAGCACGCCCCACCGCATTCGTCGACTGATCGGTTAGCCTCAGCACTTTCGACTTGATTGAAGCGCCCTGCAGCAAAATTAAACCGCTTTCGTTGAATTCGTTGAAGAGAAAAGAAGACGGGAACTGGGCATTCGAACCAAAACAGAGGAAGATAAGAAAGGTAAATACTGAAAGCACCATGGCAGCCGGTATTGCAAGAGCCTTTTCCAAAGGGAACCGCACATTTCTCATTTGCACACGAGGACAGAGATGTGATCTAAATTCTAATCATACAAGCCATTTAGAAGGTGCGGCTTGTGCATCAGTAGGGCCGGCCCATATCAGACGCAACTCAGTCAACACATAAGAAGTGGAGATGGGATAATAGATTATTGTGTTCATTGAATTTATCTTACGGTTATCTTAACAAACATCTAAAGTAGTTCGAGAGTCATTATCTCTGTGTGTTTTATATCAATTGACCTTGAAACTTTCAACACCATTTTCTGATATCATCAAAGCACTTTCTCATAAACAAGACTTATGTTCTTTCTTAAGAAAGCTAACAACTTTCTTAACGTACATTCTTGCTTTCACTAAATTTTTTTGACAATAATGATACAGTAGGTAATTACTACTATGGCATCTAACAGAGGGAAAATTAGGAGACATTTTATAATAAAAACAAAGTGTGGTGTATTATCAATGAACGTTATTGATGACATACTGTTTCGCTTGAGGATGGATAGTTTAGGCTGAATTGAGGGCCCTAGATAGATGGGATAGATAGATATATCTTCTCTAGACTAGAGATGAGTAGGCAGTTAAGGGCTTAACTAATTTACTAATCTTTGGTATATCTATATAAGGCATAATACATAGGTTAAGTCACTATATGGGGGTGGGGGGCACTTATGACTAGCCCTTCTATAGCTAACAGACTATCAAAGTGATATCTATGTTTTTTATCTTGGCTCCGAGGGGAGAGTAGTGACCAAGGAGAAAACTATTTATATTGGTTTGGGCCACCAAAGAGTAGCTTATTACTGATTAGTGTAAATTGATTTGCATGGAATGAGTATACTAAAACTAAACATAGGCATGAGTGTCCAATATCTATCTAATCTAAAAGATAGAAAGAAAGGACCTCGTCAATTCCCCCCTCAACCTCCCCGATCCATTATAAATAGCTACTATATAGAGGGGGGCCCTATGAATTGCCCTTTATACCAATTTGTTATTGATGCCTTATCATGAATGTTCACCCCTTTTCTTCTATTGTGGTTTATCATAATTTTTAAAATTTTAATCTAAGAGACATCTGACAACGAACACCTGCTAGCTTACACTATGTGATGGCTACCAAAGGTTGGCCAATAAAACAACCTTATGGCCACAATCAAGGTCTTATGGTTTGCAATCTATGCTAGCTACCAATAATATTTCACAACCATTGAAATTTTTTTTTTTTTCTCAAGGTATTATATTACCTTCATGGATTCTCTATTTATAAAAATTTAATGATTTTCATTAGACTTGGAGAATTTTCACATCTAGAGGATAATTAAGCAAGCACACCAAATTAGAATGGAATCACTTGTCAAGAGTATGATTCTTTTCTAGGTTTTTGAGATAAAAAGAAAAATTATTTGAAATTTGAGAATAATCCATCATGTCCAAAGATATGTAAGAGTGGATAAGCAAATTTACCCTATGATTTCAAGGTCACTCCATTAATGACTGATTATTTTCCATTAAAGGTTACCTACTTCTATATGACAAGATTGGACATAAGTTTCATATTTTCTATCAACTGAATAATGGGCAGGGCCCAAGACCTAATGATTAATGGTTGCATAAGTGTCAAAGTATAGAAGACTAGAAAATACAAATACATTAAGTAAATATTATTGAGTTGATTACTTCTCCATTCGAGCTCATCAATCAAGATAAGACTAAAGAAGCTAAGGCTCGCTAACATTACTTTTGGTAAATAACATCAAGAAGAAACATTATTATGCATCCATTTGTAGCGAAAAATAATTTAAACCTTTTAGGGGTGCATAAAAAGTATATTATAGGAGATTGTTTGTGTGCCTTGCAATAGAAAACAACACGAAGAGGAAAAATTTGGATGATCTTTAAGGATAGAGCTTGACACAATCATGTCTATAATTGATTCCAAAAGTATTTTTAATCATCACAAATTGATGCAAAAATAGAGATCCTAGCTCTATTTGTTTGTGGGATGATGATCTCTCAAATATAGTACCCCTATTTTTGTTGAAGTAGCATAGACATATGGTTTCAGAAAAGAATGTAATAATATAAAAATCAATTTGGTACCTAATTGCACCATTGAATCATAACCAAGTAACCAACCATATGAGAGGATGTACTCATCTAGAAAATCAAGGTGTTTGTCACTAAACCAATTCATTTATTAAAAAATGGTCATTTTGTGTAATGACAATCCCTTGCCTTGTGGAATTTGGTCTTTAAAGTACAAGAGCTAGTATAATGACACAAAACTATGAAGAAATATGTTTTACAACATGTATAAGGTTTGTGAAGAAGAATGTAATAGTTTTAACATATGAAGATGGTCAAACTTCTACTATTTAGTCTATGTGAGACTAGCTCTATCAACTATTACATTTATAGCATCAATAGTAGATGGTTTCCATTCAATACTAAATAATTTTGTTAAGAAAATTATCACAAAATAAACTAAAGAAAAAGAAGAAGAAAAAAAATTTAAATCACCAAATAAACATAAATTTCATTTTACATTTCAAATTATCTCTATGTGAAGAAACAAATAGGGACCTAACACTAGGTATTTACAATAATATCATATATGAAAATGACCATAAGTAAAACCATAGAACCAATGCCTTCATTTAACAGATAACAACAAAATATTTTAAAAGGAAAATAATCAATATGGGAAATGAACCAGTTGCTCTTATTCATGGGACACTTCAACTTATATCTGTTACATATGGAAAAGAAAAAACTATGTTGGAAAATAGGATGAAATGATTTGGTGGGTAATACTTGAATCTTGTTCAAGACTATATTTTGTAATTATTTTGATTTTTGGAACAATCTTTGGGGCTTAAATTTTTCTAGAGATATTTCCACACCCTTTCATGTCATGGTCTAGATTCATTCTTTTCAATTTAGCACTTTTTAAATGAAATTGTATTGAGCTTCACTCACAAATTTATACTACAAACTTAGAAATGTCCTAATTGGAACTACAACGTGCTCTACCACATGGATCATATTATTAGGATTCCAAAATATGCTTTAACTTTAGTTGGTTGTAATGAGGGTTTAGTTTACTTCTTTCCCTTATTAGGTGCCCATGTTCTAGCATTGCTTTGAGGACACATGCTAGTTGCTTGGATCCCTCAAATCACCCTAGGTGCTCCTATTTTGTAAGTGAAGCTGAGGATTATTATCCACATATAAGACCACAAATTCCTTATCAAGTCTCAACTTATGGTAAATGCTCTCCTATATTAGGTTTTCATTATCTCTTTTGAGTTATAAATTTAAAATCTACTAGTAGATTAGAAGGATTGTTGAGATTACCTAAGTGGGAAGAAAATTATTTAGGTGGAAATTACATTTTTCTGAATATCTACAATTCTCCAAGCACTCCTACTGAAGTTATATTTCATTAAGTTGCATGTTTTTATGATAGAAATCAAACAAATTTGCTTAGAAAAACACTTTAAATTTGTACTTGTATATCAAAAATTGCATGGTATGTTCATGGTTGCTTAAATTTTCTAAATAAATTACAATGTGCATAATGAAAAGTAAAAGTGAAAAAATCATATTGTATACTTAAATCATTTTACTAATTATTTTTAAGAGAATGATATCTTACAAATAGTACATACATGTTTCTAAAGAATGTTTACCTTGAAAAATGTAAAAGTAGTATATAATCACACTTAGGAGTTTGACATTCTTTATATAATAATCCTATATTTTAGCAAACTATATGTTTAGATTTACAGATACCATATTTAAGCTCATGAGATTATCTTATCAAGTGACAAAATTGAAAATAGTTAATTCAACTTTTTTACTCTTAAATACATGTTGGGTTAGTGTGAATAAGAATAGCTTTGCACCTCAGCAAGGCGCAATGGTTACACCGATAGGAGGGTATACTATGGCAGTGTATTCGAAGGGCAGAGAGGGGGAGAATGCATGGGGAAAGTGCAATTTGGTTTTTGCAAGAGCAATTATTCATAGCAAATGTGAATGGGTGATGGGATGCAAGTAGAGTTGAATATGAACACGTTGTTTGAAGATGCAAGTAGAGTTGAATATGCCAAGTGGATGAACAACACAATATATTATCTTAAATGGTAGAAGGGTTGCAACATTACAGCTCAACTGGACCAAGTACAGTTGTTGGTAGTTCATGATATACAAAATTTGTGCTATGAAAAGTCAAAATACTGATGAGCAATTTTGTACTAAAACTTTTTTGAACAAAATATAGTACAATTGTTGGTGTTTGATGGTGAGGGGCTATGATATATGCCATTTGTCTTCAAGGCCTACAAAGCAAAAGCAATGGAATGGTTAGGTGCAAACATTATCTGTTGACATGTACAATGATTACTTCATGTTCAATTTATCATAACACTATTAATGGGAACTATTTTTTTTGCCAATAAAATAACAAAATTACCCAAAGGACATGAACATGTTGAGGCCATGTTCAATTTGTAAAAGAGGAATTGATGATATAACAATAAATAGGAGAGATGTGAGGGAGAAAGGGATAAGAGTTGTGTACCTTGACTTCTTAGAGATAGTTGTTGTAATTGGGCTTCCTCTTCTTTTCTCATAATTGTGTATGGGTGGTTATGCATTTTTGAGTATCTCTCAAAGGAGAACATTGGCTGAATACGAAGGTTGTTCAACGATTTCACTCTGGATATAGCTATAAATGTTAGTCCTTGTCGTTCTATTTTTCCAATGTCGATAGTTGCTCTGGCCAGCATTAGGCCTTGGGATTTGTGTATGGTAATAGCCCATGCCATTGTGAGCGGAATTTACCTACGGCTGCCCAATGATATAGGTATTATCGGTATACTTTTGGGGTCATTTTCATTCCATGCTGGCCCACTATAATTATCGATCCTTGCCACAACATAAAGTGGAACATCTGGTGGTCTGGAACCAAGGCTGTAAACTATCTCAACAACTTCACCTAGAGCTCCATTTACAAGGCCTGCTTGTGTCCATATGTTGGTTGTCAGCATGATGCGTTGCCCTCTACAAAGCAATACTGCTTTTCAAGTTGTTCATCAGTAGTTGCATTATCTGCTTCAGTCCTGGTGGTAGTTGCAGCACTTATTGCAATTGGACGGTTTAACAATTTTAACATTCTTCTATTGTGAAGTCTAACTAAATCATTGGTAGCAAACAAGTGCATTGAATTGTCGAACATTTCTTTTTCGCTAGAGGTGAGATGCTTGTCTGTGCGTGTTTTAAAAGTTCCCAATCCTCTTGTGATGCTTCTGCATTGCGTATGTTTTGCAATAGTTGACGGAATTGTCTTTGTTCTGGAGTCTCACCTTGTTGACGAAACACTGTTTCTAAGGTGACAACGGTCGTGAACTGGCTCCATAGTGTTTTTGCATTTGAGTGTGATGTGTAAATAGGCTTTTCCATTACAGGGGAGTTGTGCAAGGTCACCATTAGGATTATTGACACCCCACCGAAATAAAGATGTTGTCGATGCGGGAAGGCCTCACGTAGTCTCGCATCTATCTTCAGTAGCAACTTTGGTCCTATGAAGCTCATCTCATCAATCAACATATATCTTATGTGTTTCATCTCTTCCTGAAATGTTATTAATGATTGTCCTTGCAGTGGGTGCATTTCTTTGACAGGAATTCGAAGCATTGAATGTATAGTTGATGCATGTATATTAAATGCAGCAACCCCTGTAGGAGCCAATGTGAGTAGCTGGCTTTGCTGGTGCGGATTGTAACTATCAAGTGCTTTTCTTATGCGAGCAATCAAGTATGATTTCCCTGTACCTGTTGTCCCTTGAATAATCATGTGCAATGGTTTATTTGAGTGATGTTTGCTATGGTTGATAATATGTGTGAGTGCTAGTTTTTGTTTGGATGATAATGTATAGTCTGGGACATCATACTTACTTGGAGCATGCCTTTCATGGCTACATGCTTTTTCCATGTTTATGAATTGTGTGGTGATTTCATGAAGCTCCTGGGGCACTGCAAGTTGTTCCCATCTGTAGCTGCTATCAAACTCACGCCTGCCAAGCAGGTCAAGCTCATTTAGGCTGATGTTGTTTGAGGGGCCCATTTGCGAAAATAATTCCCATTCATTCATTTCAGTATGTCCCTTTTGTCCATCTCAATTTCGCTGTCTGATTCTGCATCGTCGGTGTTTTCGTCTGAGGGGGCGGTGCGTGGGACATGCCATACATCATATTTGGATGCATTCATTTGCTTCCAATTTGCAAGTATTGTATCCTTAGTTATCCCTATGTCGATTTCCAAGCTTCGGAAGTGCTTGTACAGTAGAAGCTCACTCCAACAAAATGTTTCAAACTGGTCTGAGCCTCGTTGGGATGGTGTAGAACTTTGGGAAAACATTGACAATCGCTTTGACCTTTCTTTCTTTCCACTTGCATCCCTTGCGACTCGCAGAGTACGAGAAAGATCGTGCAGATTCAAGTAGCGTTGTTGTCTCCAATTTGGAGGTCATTAATGTACGAATGAAGGTAGCTAGGTTGTAGATGGCTTTCATGTGGTCCTCTTGTTATTCGATGGAACATTTTGCGTCCAACATTCAAAGATGTAAAAGGCTGATTACAAACAATAAGCGGCAATTTCTGAAGCATATGGCATGTTTCTTGTGCTCCAATATCACGCTCTGCCACGATTTCTGCCATGAATTTTCGGTATGCTGCGAGGGCCGGGACATCTAGTTTTTGGGTTGCAGATATTCTTGCTAGCATGTCAGTACAAGTCTCAGATGCTCTCTCTGCTTTTGATGCATATTTGGCAATGTATTTTAGAACAATTGCCCGCGAGATGACAGGCTGTCAATCTATGTTGGCTCTCCATATTGAAATCATTTCTAGATTGTGTATGTTTAGCCTATCATCATTCCATGCAGGTTCATATTGTTTTGTCCCACAGTTGTCACATGATAGGGTAGATATAATTTTCTCTTTCCATGGAGCTTTGTATCGACACTCTAGTTTTTTCCCTTTCTTTCGCAAGCATGTCCCCTCTCTGCATTTTGTGTGCCTCTGGACACGATTGATGATCTCTTCATAGTCATGAGAGGGGTCTGTAGCAAATATTTTTGTTGTGTCTAGTAAGCAGGGATCATCTAGCAAAGATAAAAAAATCAAGTTGTTTCTTGCTAATGTAGCACGGGGATTCCAAGCACTGACATACTTGTCAAAGAATTTCCTAGCCTGTTGAACTGCTACACTGTCATCCCAATCAAGTTTATCCATGTTTGGTGCATCATGGAGCCAAAGGAATCCATGTACATGTGTAGTGCCATGATGCTGCCACTCATACTTGTACCAGTAATCTTTTGCGTTGAGGAGTTTCTCAACTACCTCTTCACGAAACACTGTGAATCATTGATGCAAGTATAATGATGTGGTGTGGGGGTTATTGACTACATTTTCTAAGCATTGTTTATTTGTTTGCATTCCTACTGGTACACCATCTGAGATCAAACATTGTAGGTCTGGCCACTTTGTGTCAGCTGCACTTAATGTGAAGAATAGAGTGGGAGACCCTATTTGGTTGATCATATTTGTTAGTTTAGCATGACACTTGTTCCAATATGGTCTTGTGCCCCGCATTAAAGAGCCAAAGTGCATGAGATCTTGAGCTAATTGTGTGTCAGGTAAGTTTTTCAAGTGTGCTCGGAGGTCCTCAATAGTGGTTGGCATGTTTTCTTCTACATTTTTTTTAATGAAAACTACAGCAAGCCCCTAGCTACGATGCCACATCATAAGATTAAGCATGAAATATCGGAACCTTGGATGCCTTCCAAATCTATGGTCATGAAATCTCATTAAGTGGAGTGCATACTCATGCATGTGTACTTCCCTAATTTGTGGTTGCATTTGTAGTGCAACTCCATTTGGAAAGAGTGCTGGAAATGCCATATCAAGCAACCCCTCAGTATTGTATTCATTTATTGGCGATGAGTTTATTTCAGGCCAGTCTATAATGTTGTTTGTGTTGTCCTCAAGGTCCAATGTTTTCTTAATAATTTCTAACTCACGGCATCTTGTTTGGAAGTCTAGCCATAAATGATGATGTGTTTACTGTGCTACATTCAATATCATCCCCATCAGAGTCAATTTCATTATTTGGAACCACCATGTCTTCACTGGTTTCAACGGTGTGTAGCATATTCGATATGTTTGTTCTTGCTTCAGGAAATTGCTCCAAGTGCTCAAAACTTATTGCAACATCATGATAGTATGGGTCATATTTGACTTTGTATTGCAACGCATCTCTGATATGACTTCTACTTACATAACAATCATAATAATGACCTTCTGTATGCAGTCTTCGAACTATGAGAACGTCCAAATCTTGTATTCTTCATGGAAGAACTTTTGAAATGTTAGTGATATCTTGTGGGAAGCTAATCGTGTGGCCACTATATCTATACTGGCCTCCAAGAGTGTGGGTTACTTGTGGTACTGGGCTAACTCTAGCAATGAGCATTTCCTCCACTTGGGTGAGTCTTTTCAAAACAAACGGTTTCTCTCCTAGGTCCATGTTGTTGAGTGCAGAGAACCGATGGATGCCTCTCTCAGTGAAACATATTTTACAAGTTGCATTAGTATTTGATGAATGGATGAGCATGCTTGGGTAACATTCCTTGCATACAATGCATGTTTCCGGTTGGACAGTGCATCTATTCTTTGACGAAATTTTTTCATTGCCATCATGAAGTTATCATTGTTGTTGCATGTTGTTCCATGTTGATATAGGAATGTTTGTTTCTGTAAAGATCTATTTAGCTTTTATGCATTTATTTCCTCTCTATGACGATCATAGTAAGCTCAAATTTTCTCACAATCTTGTAGTCTTTGGGCTTCTGTTTGTTGGGGGCTATTTTGACTTTCATGCAATCTTTTTTGTTGCCTTCGAGTAGCTATCTCTTCTCTATGGCGAGCATAGTAAGCCCAATTTCTTTCTCGGTTTTGTTGTCTTCTTACCTCTTTTTGATATGGGTCACTTGCATTGTTCCCTATTGAGGAGTCTGCCATATGTGGGTCTGGACACGTCAGGGTAGATCAGGAATAAGAGCATAGCAAACCCAAATGAAACCAAAATGCTTACATAGCCAAAGTGTAGATGAAAATGTAAAGATATTCCTCAATGGTTCACGAATGCATGTTGCAATATGAGAAGGAACACAATTTGAAGGTAGAAGACAAAGGTGCATATGTAAGCTTCTAAACAAACATGTACATTTTTTTAAATAAAGAAAAACAATATTTTACATATTTCTATCCATCTAAAGGCATTAACATGATAGTTTTTTAGATAAAAAAGATATTGACATAGTTCTTTACAACATGAGTTTTTTTTGCCATGCATACCATCCATAGTCATACTACACTTGTAAAGAGAACATGGCAACTATATTAGGCTATGTAGTATGGCTAGGGCGATCCTATGAGTTGCACAACCAGCTCTGGTACAACATCGGGTTCAATGGGGGGAGAAGCCTTTACATTGCACATTTCTTGGATATTTTTTAGCAAAAAGCTATTCTCTTCAATGTAATCTAGTTGTTCGACCTTGGCAATGGTTGCTTTTAAGCGTTGCTCTGCATTGTACATTTCAAGGTTACAACGCAATGTGAATACATAATGCTTGTTCAACACACTCCTAATCACCTCCTCCACATTTCTATCAGCAGCTTGATCAAATTGTAGATTGTATAGTTTGTCTGCAGGCATGCCCATGAGTTTTGTCGCCCCTTCGTCGAATGCGATTGCCCATATTATATTTGTGTGGTCCTGCAACTTGACTTGAAGTATATACCTATAGTCACAGTTGGTAATTATTGCATTACATTTTGCACAAAACCACTTTCCATCATTTGTCTGTGATAGTCTTTTCTTACAAGGCTTGTTACTTGAGCGGGAAGGGCATGCTGGATAGCAAAATGAGTCAGTTTTTATGAATCGTGTTGTTGCCACCAACATGCATTGCAGAGGTTGTGCTGTATTTCGAGCCTCTTCACGAATGGCATTGATCGTCAGTCTTCTAGCAGGTGGGGGCATGTGAAAGGAGCTAGTAGACAAAGCCTGAATGGTAGTGTCAATTTCTTTGAACCATGTTTTAATCTGCTCTGACTCTTCTATTTGAGGGTCTATTGATAGTTTTGTAGTGGATGAGGTGTTGATCACCTTTCCATTGAATTTAGACACATTCCCATTTCTAATAGTGAGAATTGGTGATTCATGCATGAGGTATTTCTCTTGGAGCTATGCACCCTCCTTTTTGGCTGACGAACCCCATAAAGTAACATTTATATTTGTGTTGGACATGTCAGAAATTGTTAAAGTCCATCTTGCAACCTCTGTCCCATCTCTTCTCCTGATTGTGGTGCATGGATGTACACAAATGATAATTCCAATTGCATCAACATTTGAACCGTTGCTTTTGCTTACCAATGCATTGAGGGGTGTGAAAGAGTAGTGCTCTTTTGGGATGGAATCATCATCTTCACAGAGGGAAACCCTTGAGTCAGGCATAAGAGAAATTTCCAACCCACTATTAAGCTTGTTATAGACTCTATTAGCAGGTCGAACCGTGCCTCCAGACAATGTGTATGTAGCTCCTGCGATAATTTTATCACAATGGGTGTGAGCTGCTTCATTGAAGCATGTCACACGTGTCTCAGTTCCTTCACAATCTATGATATCAAAGGTGAAGATATGGCCACTTCCTTTCTGTGTGGTGTAGCTATGTATTTCAGATTTCACAGTTACACGACCTTTAACAGTCCACCTTGGCTGAAATGGATTCAAGTTTTTGATAGGCGTTATTGTCAATGGTGCCTCCTTCGGCAGGATCAGGTTGACACCAAATAGGAGACGTCGAGGAGGTAGTCTTTCAGGAAGGCAAGGGTTTTTTGAAGATGTGGCCAAGCCAGAGGATTCTCCTGTTGAGCACCCAAGTTGTTGAAGATCTTCTGTGCATAGGAAAACTGGCTCCCCAACAATAGCATGTGTTGTGTGCACAATTTCAAGGTCGACAATAACAATCCACCTAAATATTTAAAGCAAGATAAAGTATAAGTAACAAAATCTAAGAGGAGAGTAGGTCTCACTTATTCTTGTGCCATATAGAAATTAGTTCATAAACATACTGTGTGCTAGCTGATTGAGGACAGCTGTATCTTTTCAATTGCACTATGGAGCTAGGTGCAAGCACATTGGATTCTATGTGGGAATTATACTTAGTTGGCAATGACGCTTTGTGCTTGTGCACACCATCAGAGATTTCCAACCTATATCGATTGATGTGTGTATATTCAAAGCCAAAACTTGAGATAGCTATGACTTGGACATGAGGTTCCAAAGCCACATTTCCTCCATGCATCAATCTAATTGCATCTGGAGTCAATAAGCTTGCCATGGTGCGGGCAAGGAGAGAATCCTACACAAATGTATTGGATGTAAGGCGTTTGTGCGAAGAAGTCAATAGAACAACCCTTCCATCAAACTATAGCAACTTATTGGTAGATAAAGTCGAGTAGCCCAAAGAAGAGCCAAGCAACTAAACTCAAATGGGTGCAAGGAGCAACACGGCTAGAAAAATTAAGTTATGCACATTTTTTATGAACATCTACCTCATTGTGTGGAGCGAGGAAAGGAAAAATAGATACTCTCTATGCAATTTATTATCAGCTATACTAATTTTTAGTCAGTTGCATACATGGCATATGTATAGTTTTGATTGCAATAGCTCAAAGATACATGTGTATAGTTCAATTAGAATAGATTCAAGATACATGAAGTCAAGAAGACAGAAAATTAACACTTAGAAACATCGAGTCAACTGCCATATTGGTTGATGCATATGTACAATGGAAAGGACCAAAGGAAAAAGTAGTAGAGTGGGGGGAAGGAGTTGTACATTCTTCCCACTGGACAACAGATTTTCCAACACCACATATAAGGTTTAACTACTTGTGCTAGAAAAAAGAAGGGGTCAGATGATTAGTAGGCGTTGTATACATTCTATATCAAGAGGGAAGCCATGTTCCCCATCTTCACAAAAAATCATAAGTTGATGTCGTCATGTTGTGTCAAAAGCGAAACCATTCTCCCCAACACCACAAAAAAACAAGTAGCTATCTTAAGCAAGCTATTTACAATCTACTGTATGTCTGCTAGGAGTTTTAGAAAATCTTCCTTAATCCTAGTACCATTTCCCATTCCATACAATGCATCATATTTCATTGCTCGAAGGAAGTCGCAATACGCATCCAAAACAAAATATGTTGTATGGAATTTCTGGACTGCCTGTTGTACCATCTCGATGTCATGGTTTTCCACTTGGAAGGCTTCTTCGCACGTCTTTTTAGCATCTTCAATAGTGTCTTCACAACCTCTCACAATGTTCTCTGTGAGGACTGCAACGTTGCTTTGGTACACCAGCCCAAATAACAGAAGAAGAGTCTGAAGGTGAGGGAGGAGCAGCATTAGCTTTTGATCCTGTAATGTCTCCCTCAGGTGAGCTGCTAGATATCGTGATAATGTCTGCTGGTGGGTGCAAGTTTGCCATCACCTGGGGAGTTTCGTAATAGGAACACCTTTGATTATTTGATAACAATAAAATTTGCATGTGTATGATTTGTAAAAGGACATTTGGAAATGGGGTGGGTAAATGACAACCGTAATAGAAACAAAATCTTCACCGAGAAATGCTTAGAAAATAAAATAATGATTCTCTTTATGAGCATGCTTGGAATTGATGAAGGGAGATCTTTTATTAGTTCAATTAGTCATATATTTGTAATTAGATCAACAAATAAATAATAACATTTAAAAAAAAAAAAAATTATTCTATCTAAGGAATAGATTTAAAATTAAATTACAATTTTTAAAAAATAGCATACACCAATAAATAAACATACAAATTCCCTTATATGCATAATCAAGATCAACAAATATAAATATATATTAAAATTCCCATTATATTCATGATGTTATTTTCCTCTTAACTATAAGGAAGCGGGACGATTAAATTCAAAATCCATATATATAACTATTATAAAATTCCACCCACTAATTTTTTTTAAAAAGCACATTTATTCAAGCACATGTAAGCCTAATCTTTTTAACATGAAAAGTTCCTTAGTTTAAGGTCTATAAAATTATGCATTGCAATGAAAAGCAATATAGAGGATATAAAGTGATGTAATTAATGGGAGAAGAATTGTCTACCCAATAATTCAACATTTCAAAAGTTTATCAACATCATTCATTTAACTAATTTTTCCACACATATCTAAATACCATGAATCACACTATACTACTTAGGAATATACTAATCCATCAAGTAAACATTCACAAACACCCATGAACCAATCTCTTGATATACGACAATTACTCCTATGGAGGTACTTCGTTGGGGAAAAACAATAAGGGAAAGTACTCTACCCAGGACAAGAAATTCAATCTTCACAAAAGAAAACATCAAGGGAGGCCCCTTTGCTTAAAATTTGTAAGGCACCTACCAAGTGACCATCAAAGAAATATTTATAACCAACTACACTATTTCCCATAATACCATTTACCCTAAGCCATCAAATTAGAACCATTAAACTAAGCAATGCACTAATCTTCTCTCATACATTTTTCCCATATTAGGATAAAAGAGATGCAAAACGATTTAAATCATCTTACATGTTTGATGGTTCTAGAAGAGATGCAAAACAATTTAAATCATCTTACATTGTACTTTAAATTTCTGATTTGATTATACACCTAAATGATTAGATAAACTTATGTTAACAAGACATTTCTATTTTGAAACATAGCCCCTTCAAGATTTATTTTTGATATTTTGTTATAGACAAGACATGAATCATGTGGAGTCAAGATCAAAACCATTTAGAATATAATGAAGAGTGTATTTCCTTCTTTATTTACTAAAAATGAGTTTATACATCTACAACAAATTAAGTCATTGGTTTTGAAGACCTCATTGCTTGTTTTATTTTCATTGATCCAATAATTTATACTCACTAAAATGATATATGATTAAAACCCCCACCAAGTTTAAATTTTCTACCTCCTCTCTACCCTTTTAGACATGCATTGATTATTTTTTTAAACTCAATTATGTTATTTTACTTTGATGATCTCTAGAAAACACTCTCCTAAGTTCAGTAGAGATTAATTTGAAAATAAATATTTATTATCTTAAATTAAAGGTTTATTTATTTTTATTGATATCTCATTTGAATTTTTATTGTGAAATGGAAAAAGTGCTTAATCATATAATTTATTTTAAAACATCTTACGTTCCCAACTTGACTAACATATAAAGGAGCAAAATATATATATATTGAGAGAGAATATGATATACTAATGTCTTCTCTTGTGCGTCATCTTTATTTATGAGACTGGAATGTGTCAACAAACTTAAAACATTTACTACAATTGCGTTATTTATAGTCGACACTCAACAAATGAATATGGCCATCAATCGCCTATAGCTATCTCACAAATTCTATAAATATTTGTGAAAGTTCGTTTCGACAAGGAGATTCATCTTAAATGACACGTTTAATAGCATTATTGCTCCCTGATTGCATCTCAGACAATTTTAGCTGCCATTTCTTTTTTAATTTAAAGTAGATTAGAGATTGGAGTATAAATTTAAAGAACTTTCATGAAGAATCTCATCATAGTCCCAAAAGATGTCATTTCTAATGTATATTTGAAATAGTTGTTCTTATTTTCTCAAATTTATAATGAGCAAATATATTTATACTTATTTGAAATAGTTGCTTTTATTTTATCAAATTTGTAACGAGTAAATGTATTTATACCATAAGTATTTTTAGTAAAAGAAGTATTTGTCAAAATTAATTTGAAAATATAAAGGACATAATGATGTGTATAAAATATTTTGATAAGTATAAAATGAATTTTTATAATATAAGTCATATAATGTGTAAAATGTGATCAAAATTTAAATTTTCAAATACATAAAGTTGAATAGAGATTATTATGTTCATATTTCAAGATGTATGCCTATTAAGCATTAATATATATACACTATATTAAATAAATGGTAATTTGTGAATAAAATTGAAATCTAGAAAATGTGTTGGCTATATGTCTCTACAAACCCTTTTTCCTAATTCACTTTTAGTTGAAAAAATCTAAATGAAAATATAGCTGGATGAATTATTTGCAATTAATTTTATCATTGTGTTGAAGAAAAAATCAGAAATATAATGAATATCAATTTATGAAGAAAAAATAGATATATAGTGTGAATGAAAAATAAATCGATTTCCTCTAGAAACATATATTTATCTCTTCCATATGGGTAAATTTGGCATCCGCAAAATTCAGGGCAGCAATTCATCGAAGGAAAATTCACCACCATGGAAAATTCATAGACAAAAAACTCGCCGCCAAGTAAAATTCATCACTCACAATTCATAAAATTTTTGTAATATATATTAAAAAACATTGGTGAATTGTTGGCGGTAAATTTTACTTGGCGGTGACTTTTTTGTTGATGAATTTTCCATGGCGATGAATTGTTGGTGGTGAATTTTCTTTTGGTGAATTGTTAACATGAATTTTCCTAGACCAAGATAAATTTACCTATAATTATTAGAGGATGTATATTTCAACTATATGAGTCAAAAATTACATGTTTTCCTTTTTACAACACCATATGAAAGTGTGATTTTCTTACCAAACCTTTTCTTGTAGATAGTAACTCTGTGATATATTTCAATTAGTCAAATATTTTGACAATATATTCCACTACATTTTCCTAATTCAAAATATCATTTGGTCTTTTGTTTATGGTATAATAGTTAGAGTCAGGTAAATAGAAAAAACCAATTACAACATTTTAAAATTAATACATATTAGAAACAATAGATTTTAAGAGGCAAGTTGAATAAAATGCACAACAAGATCAAGTTAAATTTTAACTTACATATTAATATATTTTTTTTATGTTTTTTGTGTGGCCAGGCTTGTTTCTCCATTCGTTGGAGTTTCTTTAGCAGCGTGCAGATTAGTTTGGTATAGGCGAGGGACAAGTACGAGAGAATTCTAGCAGAAAAGAGAAAACTGACAGAGGGGGAAATTTTTAGGTCTTTTCTAAAAATGAGCTTAAAAGGGCCTCCCAAGATTATTCAGATAAGATAAAGTTGCGAAGCAGTGGTTCAAGCATAGTATACAAAGGTATCCTTTCAAATGGTACGCCTGTGGCTATCAAAAAGTTCAAGGAATTTCCCATTGGTGTTGAAAGCGAGGAATCCATGAAGCAGTTTATCAACGAAATCGTGATTCTCTCAAGTCTTAATCACAAAAATGTGGTGAGCTTAGTACATTAGCAGGTGTAAAGTAACTGGTTATTCAAAGCTTTAAATTTCCTATTATGTTCAAGTGCTGAAGCTGAGAAAGGCTGACAAAGGAAACAGAGCGATTCTTTAAAACATCTACAACATTCTATTTTCAATACTGCAGAAGTGACAGGTTGCCAACATAATCAGGAAGGCCATTTATGACTCCACAGTCTTCTGTGTTCTAGTGTTACTGTTGTGATAGGTTGCGAATGGTCTCAGGGAGATTATTTGCAGTTGTAGACTGGTAACCCCAAAACATAGAATTATTCATCGCTCCTTGCTGACACTGTGGTTGCTAAGGATAAAGGGCCTGAAAATGCAACTGGGGTTAGCTCCAAAGTATACTATGATGTTGCATACTTATTTAATGACGATGATGAAGTGGTGAAACAAAATCCCAAGGCTGAGGCAAATGGAGGAGAATCAGGCATCTCCAAGGAAACCTTACGATCTAAAAAATCAGGAGATGACTACAGAAGAGCAGCGCCAACAATACCAAGCATAGCTTGCATGGAAAAAGAAACTATGAGGATGGAAGATTGGTCAGCAGAGGGTATTCCGTGACAGAGATATATCTATTGAAAAGGCTTTAGAAACTTTCAAATAAATGCAATTGGCAGATGATGCCAAAGGAATTAGGGAGGTTATTTACAATTTTCTTAAAAAAAATTCCTATCATGCTCGAACACTATGGTTGAGATAGGTAGACAATGGAATCAAAGATTATTTAAAACATCTTACAACATTCTATTTTCAAGATCGTATGATAGTTACAATGTAATTAGGAAGGCTTATTTACTTCCCATAGTCTTCGTGGTTCTAGTGTTACCGCTGAGACAGGTTGCAAATGGTCTTAAGGAGATTATTTGCAATTGTAGATCGGTAACCCAAAACACATAATTATTCATCGCTCCTTGCTGACACTATGGTTGCTAAGGATAAAGGGCCTGAAAATGCAACTGGGGTTAGCTCCAAAGTATACTCTGATGTTGCATACTTATTTAACGATGATTATGAAGTGGTGAAACAAAAGCCAAAGGCTGAGGCAAATGGAGGAGAATTAGGCATCTCCAAGGAAACCTTACGATCTGAAAAATCAGGAGATGACTATAGAAGAGTAGTGCCAACAATACCAAGCATAGCTTGCATGGAAAAAGAATGAGGAGATTGCAAGAAGATTGGCTGCAGAGGGTGTTCGTACAAGAGATAGATCTATTGAAAAGGCTTTAGAAACTTTCAAGCAAATGCAATTGGCAGATGACGCCAAAGGAATCAGGGAGGTTATTTACAATTTTTTTCAAAAAATTTCCTATCATGCTCAAACACTATGGTTGAGATAGGTTGACAATGGAATCAGAGATTATTTAAACATCTAATACATTCTAATTCCAAGCACTACAGGTTATGACAAGTTGCCATACCTCAGAATATAGAGCCAGTAATTATAGAGAACTTGATTCCTCGTTCACCTTCCCAACTACTTCTTCGCCACACAAAAACACTAAAGGTGGAAGCCATCTTTAAGCTGGTTGACATTTATTAACTTAGAGAAGATTTGGTGACTTTGTAAATGCCAGGCTATGCATGCAGACCAGAGGAGTGGTGTAGAATGGCGCGAACGGGCTCCCAACCATACCTGGTGACGTGAATACAGGAGGAATGGCCATGCCTACTAATGTGGAAACAATCAATATGGGAGAAAAAATATACAACATACTTGAAGAAGCATTTAAAACCCCTAACTACACTACATGCTGCTACTGGTGTCCTTCTACCCAAGATTTGGTGAGAGCGATCATTGAAAACCAAATCCAACCAGAATAGTCTGAGCTGGCATCAGACAGTAAGACTTTTCCGGTTGAATTCTCACCTATAATAGCCTATCGGCTAATAACTTTGACACTGGCAAGATAGAGCCGATCTCTCCTAAATCCAAAATATCTAGGCATATGGTTTCTATCATGAATAATGTCTATAGATTAAAGTAATTCTATTTTGATTGAATTCAATAATGTCAGACTGTTAGAAAAAGGGGTGGGGGTTTAGCTCAACTGGTTAAAGCATCTTGTCACAAGCAAGAGGTCACAAGGTCTAGTATTTTCCCATCCTTGTTCTCATGGTATTGGAGGGTGTGTCACACTAGCATTGCTAGTCACATGAAAAAAGTTTACTAGGTACACTATAGTTTATAGGGGGTGCTATCTGATTCTTGTAGTCTGAAAAAATTTCCACTGCAAAAAAGTGCTATAGATATTGAAAATAAATTATGCTTACAGATTTACTTTTAATATTATGCTTATAGATTTATCAAGATCACAATACTACTGAAAACTCACAATAGTAATACAAGTCAAATTTCATATGAATAATCCTATTTAATTTTGTGAATATTATTTATTTCCAAATTCGAAAGTTTCTAATCTATTAGTTTAATGAAATAATAAAAAATATCATGTTTAATTTTATTGTATTTGTTCAAAATAATGCATTTAGTAATTTGTTAGTACTTGCCTTAGGCATAGTACTTTTGTAATGAGTTTGGTTTTTTTAGTTAACTAGTTATTAATAATTTAGTTTTCAACCAATCAAAAACAATATTTAAACAAAAATTAAAATAAAATTCAATTTTGTAAAGTCAAGTTGTAAAATATTTAACTTTACAACTTATAAAAAATATTTTTTGTGCATATGATTGGTTAAAAAAGTTTTGTGTGTTATTGGAGGATAAAGCAAATTAAACATTTTTTTAAGGAATGATTTTTCATTTTTTTCTTTATAAAATCATTTCATCAAATCTTTCTAAAATAAATAAATGTTACTTATTTTGACATGTTTTTAAGAATGATTTTTTATGTATGTAATTGTTTTTTTTTATTAAAGAAAATCTTACAAAAATCAATTAACTATTTTATAGACAATTGGATTCACACTATTCAAATAAAAAAAATAAAAAAATTGTATTATTATTTTCATAAACTAATATCTTTATCTATATTTTTAATATTTTATGGTATAATTTGATTATATATGTTCTCCTTCTTTTCATTAATAATTTATTTTCATCATTTATATTTTTATATTAATTTATATTACTATATATATAGTTTCTTAAAAAAATTATAACCTATAATATATAGATATTTAATATAACTAGGTCTTTATTATATATAATATATAATCTAATGTAGGTTATATATACTATTTCTATTTCTATTTTATATTATGACAAGTAATATTTTGTAGGTAAATAAGTTAACCTATATTATATAGGTAATATATTAATTTATATTATATATTTATATAATATAGTTTATTTTATTTTGTAGGTTCTCCTTTCATATATATATAAATAAATAAACTATCTTAATTGACTACTATGTTAATTATAATATTAATATTATTATGTTATTACTATTAATAAACTATCTTAATTGACTACTATGTTAATTATAATATTAATATTATTATGTTATTACTATTAATATAATTAATATAATAGTAAATCACTATATTAATAATTATAACAATATTTTTAAATATATTAATATTATAATATTACCTATTTACTTAGTTTATATAATATAATTTATAAATTATTAATATTAAATTAGAATATAATACATTTATTATATTAATAGTATATTTAAATTCAACTTTATTAGTCATAGTTATGTCTAGTACAAATAATTCATAAACTAATTCCTTCTCTCAATAAATGGGTTCATTATATAAATATTCAAATGTATTAAATTTTTTTTTTGAAAAAAAATAACACCAAACAATAAAAATTTATTCCATTTTATTTTATTTTCAAATATTTAACATCAAACAAGATATTTACATTACATAACTAAAATATATAAAAAAAAACCAACACTATTAATCAAACAAAACACAAAATACAACAATTAAATAAAATTACATTTTATTCATATTAATTAAACTTACATTTATTTTTATTCCAACTCTACAAATATCTAATTAGAATACTACAAAGGCAAGTACTCGCAACTACGTGGCACTTGTTTTTAATGTTGAATACAAATTTTATTTTATTTTATTTTAAATTATTGTAATTGTGTATATTAATTTATTATTAAATTAATAGTTAGTTAGAATGTTATTGTATTGTTTAAAATTATTCAAATAAGAGCATAATGTGTTGGCATCTTCTCTAAAATGATTCTTCTAAATTTTCATTATGCATAATTTTAAGCCAAGACACATCTTTCTTCTTTGGTCCAGTTTTCTAGTCTCTAAGGTATGTCCCATGTAAATTATGAGTTTCTAATGATCAATTAGTGTATACCATTTAATCATTTCATG
>VDFB02149955.1:0-104096 GCA_007258455.2 Sequoia sempervirens
TGCTTAGGCATAGGCTGAAGTTTGATATGACAAATTTAGCTAACATATAAATCATTTTGAAATTCTTCCAGTAGTTAGTAATATGATCTAATCTTCCTTGTATTATGTTTTTCTTGTTTGTAAGTAGATTTGAGTAATTCATGAAGACTATACACAAGCTTATGATTGTAATTAAATTTCAAAAATAAAATTTTCTTTTAACGGTGCTTTTGCATCAAACACCCCAGGTGAAAAGTTTGTGAGCTTGGTGCTCAAAAAATGGATTGTATAGAGTCATAGACGATTGATTCAGTCACCCAAGATGACTTACTTCAATTTCAATGATTTACAAAACTTCAATTTTAATGATTTACAAATCTTCTTTGAACCCTTTCTCCTTTAAACAAATGAGATATGCTTTGTACGTGCTTTGCTAGGTCTTCTTTCTAATATGCTCATCAAGGATCTGCAGTAATTCATCTTGTTGATTTTTCAATATATACCTTTTCCAATGTATGTTGTTCTATGGTTGTATTTCTTCTTCAATTGTATCATTTTGTAGAGGAAAAGGATAAAGATCAAACACATCGAATATTACAGATTTACCCAATTCTTTTGGCAACTCAATTTCATATGTATTCTAAGAAAATTTGCCCAAAACTTTGCACAAGCCATTCATCTTGGGTTTCAGCTTATCATATGTTCCCTTAAGGAACCACTCCTTCCTTAGGTGTGCAATCACTAGCTTTCCTTCTTAGTAGTTCTTCTCCCTCTAATGCACATTTGTTTGTGCCTTGTATTTGGCATTGCTCACTTCCGATTGCTTTTTGACTTTTGCATGAACCTTCTACATATGTTGTGCAAAGTCTTTAGCATCTGCACTATGGTGCTTTCCACCTTCCCCATTCAGTAGGTTCATAACACCCATCAGTGATGTCCTGTTGTGACCTATTTCACACATCACCCCATTGCAAATGGGGACCCCCAATAGTTTCTTTTTTTAGGGTTTTTGTCTTTAGGTTGCAATTTCATAAGTCCACTGCTTTGAGAGTTTGGGGTTAGAGTTTTGAAAAACCACTAGGGTCAAGTAGAGAATTAAAGCCCAGAACAGTGCCTAGACATCGTCAAAGTGCTTAGAAGGTCCGAAGGACGAGGAACGCCATTGCTTTGAGTCAATTTTTACACTTCCTACTTTTTAGGGATTCTGCTTTTTTGCTTTTTGCTTTTTCTATTTTTGGCACTTTTGGACCAATTTGGGATTTACTATTTTTAGAAATTTTGCTTTTTGCTTTTTTTTCTATTTTTAGTAATTTCTATTTTTAGAAAGTGCCAGGGTTTTGTGGTCCCACTGGTCATGGTATCAACGTTTCCATCTTCGGAATCAAGGTTTTGCACCTCCAAGAGTAAAAAGCAAGAGACAATCCCATGGTGAGGGTTTTGTCCCAGATAATCCAGATAAAAAACAAGAAATTCGTCTAAGTGTCAAACATAGCAAATCAATTGAGACTATCCTATATGCATCAGGAACCTTGGAGTCTACTTTGTGATCACTTTGCTTAGCACGTTGCAATCTTTGTTCAAGAGAGAATAGGATATTCTATTGGGTATTTTATTCTAATGTTGGTTAAGGTCACAAAACCCGCATCAACATAAATTGGCGCTAGGAGGGCACGAAACAACAACGAATCACTTACAAGCTGAGGTAGTAGGCATGATGAAGTATGGTATTACCTCACGAGTTTCCTTTTAACATAACCCTTGAGCAACCAAAACAAGGACAAATAGACATTGTTGATCAATTGTACTCACTAGCTTGGAAGTCACAGACAGACCACACTCAATTCGGACAAGCAAGTCGTGTTATTGCTATAGAAGAAGAAAAGGGACGACGAATTGAAGAAGCAATTGAAAGGGATTTGATAAAACAAAGAGTCTTGACCCTTCTAAGACAAGTTTTTGAAGAGATGCAACAATTTCTTGAAACCGTCAATCAGTCGCCACCGGCCCATCCTCAATAAATCCAAGCTTTGCTAATATAATGAAGAATGGTGCTTCTAGGCAGCGTTCCTAATCCAGGCCAACATCCTAATCCAGTACTACAACCAGACTTGGGTTTTCACGATGAGCAAGAAGACATCATCATTGAACTATATAGCCTAGCATGGAAAGTAAGAAGAAATGCTCCTGATTGGTTTCAGATGCACTTTATCCTTGAAGAAGAAGAAGAAAAAGCCCAACGTATTGAAGATGCTATCCGAAGAGATTTGCTTATCGAAAGGTTTGAAGCCCTTCAACGACAACAAAATCAACAAGCTAATCAACAAGTCCCTCAATAAGCGAATCAACAAGTTCCTCAACAAGTAAATCAATCAGCTCTTGAAGTAGCTCCTGCACATCCTCAACAAAACTGAAAGAAGACATGTTGGATTGAATCTGTTCTTTCTCACCAGATAAATTCCGAAGAGTTACTCGATCTACTCCAGGTTCTTTCAAAGAATTTGTAGAGCTATCACCTTACAAAAATAGACAGAGGAAGAAGACAAAAGTGTCACAAGAAGGAACATCCAGTGCAGTTGACCCTAGTGAAGAAGTAGTTTCACCCAGTGAAGAGGTACCAAGTGGAGAAGACATTTTTGGTTTATTCCAAACCCCACCACCGCAGATTCCAATCCCAAGCACTACTCATCAACAACTTCCAATATTTGTACAACCAATTCAAATAAATCAACCAAATGTTCCAATGGCTTGGCGTCCTCAAGACGTGTCACCTCTCACCACATTTGTTGATTATCATGACATGCCAAAGAATCCAGAGCAGTTTTGCTCCAAGTTCCAGGTTGGTGATGTTAATCAGACAACTGATGAACACATCAAAATTTCGAAGATACTCTCCAAAATAGGGATATCCAAAATGAAGATGTGGCTTGTCGATTATTCCCATACTCTTTAAGGGAAGAAGCATATTATTGGTATGTGAACTTATCGGTGAATTCAATTCAAACCTAGCAACAGTTAAAGGAAGTCTTCTCGGCAAAATTCAGATTGCCAACAACCCTAGCCGAACTTTACAGACAATTTGTTGAAGTAAAGAGACGAGCATGAACCAATTGGTTCCTTCAACAACAGGTTTCATAAGGCATATACAAGGTTACATGATCCTTACAACTTGAATGACATCGAAGCATTACCAGTTTATTATGCCGCCCTGGATAGTCTTACATCTATGTTTGTAAGAAGAGCCAACCCAGTTCCAGTTGATCTCAAGGAAGCATATGTAGAAGCAATCAAGGTTAATTTTGATTTAGGTATGAATGTTTCCGGACCACTCAACCACCTAGGGTATGCTGCTATACCAAACCAAATACCAGGGATCAATCAAGCATTGGCACATCACACACCAGTAATGAATCCTATTCCACCTCCCAATAATCAGTTGGTAATTCACCCAGGAGGTCCCCTTTCTCAAGCGGAACCTTCACAGCCAGTGTATTTGCAAAATACAACAACATCTACAAGGACATAGGAAGAAAAAGAAGAGATGAAAGAATTGATCGAACAGGTAAAGAAGCTGTCTACTGAGGTAACTCATTTGAGAAATCAAAACAATCAACTTCAAAACATGCAAAGGAATTCACAAGGATACCAAGGCAATTATCAAATTTACCAGGGTCAACCAAGTAATCAAGCTTATCAAAGCGATGCTCAAGGCTACTGTGGTAATAATCAAGGATATCAAAAGAGAACATGGAATATAGGACCAAACAATGGAAATGTGCCGTCACTACTGGACAATCCTACAACTCAATTGAATCGACCAACAAAAAGTATACTCCTAACTGAATCAGCTTTGTCAGGGTGGTGTCGATTGCACAACACTAATCAACATTCAGAGACACAGTTTAGGGAGTTTCAACTCGTAGCAGATATTTTCCAAAGAGAGATACAAAAGGAAACACTAGATGACCCATCCACTGCTATCGTCCCTATAGTGAAGTATGATCAAGCTCTAGTTTTGGAGGACTTCATGTTTCCGCCACAATTTGAGCAGTATCAGGTACTTGACCAATTTGGAAGATTTCCACCAGCATCGGCTAATGGTCCAGTGGAGGCGCCGCCTCCTATGTGCCCACCTGTAGTTGCTAATGGACCAATTGAAGACACGACAAATTACTATTTTCCACCTATGCATAATAATGTGTTGGTAGAAGGCATAAAAGAGGTACAAGCATTTCAAGAGACAGGGAACAACCAGCCAAAGGTCTATCAAAGGAAGAATCAAAAGCCTTTGACTTCATCTGTTCCTTTGCACAATTTTCAGACTCCACTGCACCTGAATGCAAGCAATAATCCACCTTTCGCAAGAGATGTGCCACAATACAGGCAGGGTGGTAATGCTAGTAGTTCCACTCGTTGTAAAGACGAATTAAAAAGACTAAGTCAATACGTGATGGAGGAGGTGAAAAAGATCAAGGTGAACATGTCATTGTTTGAATTAATGAAAGTACCAGAGATAAGTAACACATTTCTTGATAGCTTGAGAGATACAACACAAAATCTAACCAACACTGTTCAAAATACTATAAATACCACACACAATATAAACTTTGTTTAGGATGTATAGTCACAACTTATTCAAGAACAACCACAGTCAGTAAATGTTGCTCAAGGCTCTCGGAATTACAAAGCAACCCGAGGCATCTATGAAGTAAAAGAAGGTAAAGAAATGCTAGATCAGAAATCAATTAAAATTGAGCAAGTACTTCAAACTTCAAAGGAAAGTAAGATGGAGGATTCGACAAAAGATGCAGAAGCTCCACAAGTTGAGAAGATCAATAAGATGAAAGCAAAGGAGATAGAAGCTAGTGTACAGAAAGGAAGCCCTGTAGTATTTTATCAAGGAAAAGATGAGCCAACTTCTTTCCTCCTTTTGCTTCGAATTTTCAATAAGCTCCTACATAACTGCTTGATTAATTCAGGAGCATCTAGTAATGTAATGCCTCTAGCTATATGTCACAGATTGGGTTTGACTCCTACAAAGACAAACAAGAAGGTAACAGAGCTAGATAAGATAGAGGTTCCAATTGTAGGGGAGTTAAACAATATCCATATGCAATTATCATTTGATCCAAGGATTCAACAGTTCATCGACATTTCTGTAGTCGATATCCCAGATGGATATGGAATGGTTTTGGGAAGAGACTAGATCGGCAGATTGAATGGTTACTTCTCTACTGACTTTTCACACATGTGGTTACCATGGAGGGGTATCCCTAATCAGATTAGAATTGAAAGCATACCAAGACTTAAGCTGATGATTACCGAGTATGGAGAAAACGACGAAGTTTTGTTTTGTGAAATAGATCTGGGTCAATATAGACCAAAGGCACAAGAAATCTTGATGCTACATTGCTCAAACACCTAGGAAGATTCACTAGAGGTTTCTGACTCAACAAAAGTTCTTGTTGAAAGTGACAATGAACTATCACCGGATGAAGATGAAAGCATGTTCAAAAATTTCAGAAAATTTGTTCTCAAAAGCGCAAGGCAAGAAAAAGAATTGGGAAGTCGTGCTTTTGTACAAGATTTATTATTGCCCAATTGGTGCCGGATTCATAATGCTTTTCATTCTGAATTCTCTTGCACAATGTGTAAGATGGCTTTAAACCAAGTTCACAAAAGAATTCCTCAAGTCCTAGGAGATGAGTACTTTAATTTGATAGTAGAGGACGAAGGTAGTGACTCCAATAAAAAGCTTTTCCCAAAAGAAGAAAAGACTCAAGGAGAGAACAAAATTTAGGTAGATAATCCAGTTCCAGGAGTTCAGAAGAAAGAAATACCCAGCCCTAAGCAACTACAAGATCAAGAGCAAGTTTGGACTTTGAGGTTTGATGGTTCAAAGTCCAAGAAAGGAAATGGAGCTGGTTATGAATTGATCAGTCCATCAGGTGAGACTTACCTAGCAGCCCTAAGGTTACAATTCCCATGCACCAACAATGTGACAGAGTATGAATCATTGGTCCACGGATTGCTATGCGCAATTCAAAAAGGAGTCAAAATTTTGCATGTTTATGGGGATTTAGAAATTGTAGTAAAACAAGTAAGAAAGAAGTATGTTTGCCACGACAAGAGATTGTCGAGATACAAAAATCGGGTTTGGGATCTCATTGAAAGTTTTGATGATTTCAATATCAAATCTATATATCACTCCCAAAATAAAGTGGCAAATTCATTGGCACAATCAAGAAGCTCATTGGAACCACTCGGAATGGATGCTTTGAAGAAATTTACACTTGAAATCACATCAACACCATCAGTTCTTGACAACATCACAAATTTCCAAGTATTTGATGATGACAAACATATTATCGATTTCTTAACAAATTCTGACGTTTTCCTCACACAGGTCATCGACGAAAAAGAAGAAAGAGGAGAAGCTAAATTTGATGCAGGTGGTATAATGAATTTGAAGACCAATACCATCCCCAAAGGAATGATACAACTCGAAAGGATCTTCGTTCAGGATTAGATCCATGCAATTAAACACCAGAGGAATGAAGGTGGCCAACACGAAGCGGTAAATCTGGGAACGAAAGATGAAGTTAAGAATGTTCTCATTGGCAAAGAATGCACGCCTGAAGAGAAGGAACGAATAATCAAAATCCTAAAAGAGTTTTTAGACGTTATTGTCTGGAGTTATGAGGATCAAAAGACCTATGACACATCCATCATCACACATACAATTCCCCTCAAGACAGGTAGTAAACCCTTTATTGGAACCCCTTATCTTTCTGGAAGTAAAGAAATTATTGTTAGCAGGAATTATCTTTCCAGTCCGCCATTCAACGTGGGTTGCCAACCTAGTACCAGTTCGCAAGAAAAATGGAGAGATACGACTATGTGTAGATTTTCGAAATCTTAATAAGGCTTTAGAAAAGGATAATTACCCTCTGCCCTCATTGGATGAAGTAGTGCAAATTGTAAATGGGTCACAAATGATGTCTTTCCTAGATGGATATTTAGGGTACAATCAGGTGCTAGTAGAACATGAGGATAGACTTAAGACTGCATTCACAACGAAGTGGGGTACATTCGCATACAAAAGAATGCCATTGGGGTTGATCAATGCCGGAGCCACGTTTCAAAGGGCTATGGATATCGCCTTCAAAGATCTCGTAGGAAAATGCATCATTGTCTACATGGATGACCTCACCGTGTTTTCCAAGAAATGGGAAAGTCATGTTGAAGATCTAAAGAAAATATTTCAAAGATGCAAAAGGTATGGAATTTCATTGAACCCGAAGAAGTGCATATTTAGAGTGATTGAGGGAAAATTACTGGTCCATGTGATTGCTAAAAAAGGGATTCTTATTGACCCTGATCAGGTAGAAGCTATATCAAGGATCAGTTTGCCAACAAGTCAGAAAGAGCTAAGGTCTTTCTTTGGAAAGACTAAATTTGTAAGAAAATTCATAGCAGGATTTGCTGAAATAGTCAGGCCCTTGAATGAAATGTTGAAGAAGGACGCAAAGATAGAGTGGATAGAACCAACAAAGAAGGTCTTTAAAGAAATCAAACAAGCAATAATTGATGCTCCTGTCTTGGTCAGCCCTGACTACACGAAGCCCTTTTACCTCTATTCTTTTGCATTAGAACATTCTTGTGCTCCAATGCTTACTCAAAAGACAAACGAAAAAGATGAACACCCCATAGCTTTCATGAGTGCACCATTTAAGGATGTGGAATTGAGATATACTTTAACATAGAAAAACAGGCATATGCTTTAGTCAAGGTGATCAAAAAGTTCCGACATTACATTTTGAGAATCAAAGTCTTTGCAATAGTCCCAGATGTAGCTGTTATAACCCTCTTGATGCAAAATGAATTAGGAGAAAAAAGAGGCAAGTGGGTTACCATTATTCAAGAGTATGACCTAGAAATCCAACCAATGAAGATTGTTCGTGGCCAAGCCTTAACACAAACCATTGCCGTAGGGCCAAGACTGGTACAACAGGTTTATGAATTACAAGAGGTATCTCCAGATGAGTGGTATGATGATATAACCTACTTTCTGCTCAACCACAGGTGCCCAAGTCATCTGAATCAAGTACAAAAGAGGGCCTTAAGAATGAAAAGCCAAAGATACATGTTACAAGGATGAGTATTATACAGAAGGAACCATGAGGGAGTTTGCCTGAGATGCACTGGAAAGGAGGAAGCAAGACAAATAATGGAGCATTTTCATTCCAAGTTTGGGACCGGTCATGGAGGAGCATTGGCAACAACACATCAAGTCTTAATGGTAGGCTACTATTGGCCTACATTGTTTAAAGATGCATACGATCATGTGAAGACTTGTCACACATGCTAAGTAACTGTTATATGAGAGAAGAACCCAACTATGCTACTTCAACCTGTTATAGAAGTAAGACCTTTCACGAAGTGGGGACTTGACTTTATCAGTATGATCAACCCACCTTCCTCTGCGCAACACAGGTATATTCTAACTGCGACTGACTTTTGCACAAGGTGGTCGGAAGCTCAAGCTTTGAAATTATGCACAATTGATATTGTGATTAAATTTTTAGAAGAAAACATTATCACTAGATTTGGTTGTCCTCATGCTTTGGTATGTGATAATGGTTCTGCATTTTCTTCTTTAAAATTTTCTAATTGGGCATTTGAGTACGGTATCACTTTAAAATTTTCGTCAAACTGCTATCCCCAGAGTAATGGATTAGCAAAATCCACAAACAAATTTTTTTTGAGCATTATCAAGAAGCTATTGGACAAGAATCCAAGGGACTGGCATACATAGTTAAGATTCGCTCTTTGGGCAGATAGAGTAAGAGTGAAAAGTTCCTTGGGGACATCTCCCTATCATCTGGTATACAAACAAAACCCTGTGTTTCCCATACAATTGAGGATCCCAACTTTACAATTTATGCAAGAATGTTTGGATTAGGAGGAAAGAGTTAAAACCATATTGTCACAACTTTTGCTTTTGGAAGAAAAAAGAGACCATGCCTTGGAAAATTTTGCAAAAAATCAAGGTGTTGTAAAGAGATAGTTCGATTAGCGAGCGAGAGTAAAAGCATTTAGAATTTTAGATTTAGTCCTTTGTTGGGACAAAGCCCATGAACGAAGAGGAGACCATGACAAGTTTGACAACCTATGGATGGGTCCTTATCAAATTTCAGAAATTTTGGGAGATAACGCATTTAGATTGAAGACATTAATTGGAGAAGATGTTCCATTGCTGGTCAATGGGCAGTTTCTCAAGCATTATTTCCAATCTTAGTCTCCTAGTGAGTCTTGCTTTTGTACATAGTTAGGTTAGCTTTCTTTCCCATTTTGTTTGTTTTGTTTTGGTCTTAGTTTAGTTTCCTTTGGTTTGGCTAGCTTTAGTTGCTCTGCTTTCCTAGTTTAGCTTGGCTTAGTTCGGAATAAAGGGATCCGCATTTGCAAAAGGGTGACAATGTTTCAAGCACACACTAGTCTTATTCCACAAAATAATGAATGGATTATTCCTTTGATAAATGTTTGTTAGGGATCTTGGAATCCGAGATTAAATTTTTCTAGCTTGACCTAAGGTTAGGATTTGTACTTGGCTAGAAGGGGAATCATCTATTGTGTCTTGACACTGAGTCTTGAAAATTACTATATTCTTACACATATTTAATCAATTGCTCTACGTCATTGTGTTCTTCGAGGAGAAGCCGTGGCTGGTGAAAAATCTTAAGTCTTGCTTCAATGCCACTGTGATTCTTAAACCCAAATGAGCTTCACTGCTTATGAGCCAATTAAAGAAAATGAGAAAAGAAGAGCAGTATCAAAAGAAAGAAAAAGATAAAATTAAAAAAAAAAGGAAGAATATTGAAACATTTGGCTAATGGGAGCATGCGAATAACTCCATCGGGGCTATGGATGCTTGGTTGGCAATGGAGCAATATTCGTAAGGATCACAACGATAACCTTGTTGGGGCTATGGACACTTGACTGGCAGCGAGGCAATGTCTAGGATGCTTTTGAAGTAAGGATTACTATGTAACCCGTTACAACCAATTCTAGGAGATTCAATGATCTTATGAGATGGAAATAAACGCATTTGCACACACTTGTGATTGAAAGGAAAAGTGTCTCGATCCAATTTAGGATTCCTCTCCTTTCTGAGTACGCCTTTTAACCTATGGTTAAGTTAGTTTGATTTAATCAGAGATTTTAGATTCCGAATAGGTCCTTATCTTTCGAATGTTAAGGAACATTCCTCGCATGGAGTCGCCAAATGTTGTGACCTATTTCACACATCGCCCCATTGCAAATGGGGACCCCCAGTAGTTTCTTTTTTTAGGGTTTTTGTCTTTAGGTTGCAATTTCATAAGTCCATTGCTTCGAGAGTTTGGGGTTAGAGTTTTGAAAAACCACCCGAGTCAAGTAGAGAATTAAAGCCCAGAATAGTGCCTAGATATCATCAAAGTGCTCAGAAGGTCTGGAGGACGAGGAATGCCATTGCTTTGAGTCAATTTTGACACTTCCTACTTTTTAGGAATTCTGCTTTTTTGCTTTTTGCTTTTTCTATTTTTGGCACTTTTGAACCAAACCGGGATTTACTATTATTAGAAATTTTGCTTTTTGCTTTTTTTCTATTTTTAGTAATTTCTAGTTTTAGAAAGTGCTAGGGTTTTGGGGTCACACTGGTCATGGTATCAACGTTTCCATCTTCAGAATCAAGGTTTTGCACCTCCAAGAGTAAAAAGCAAGAGAAAATCCCATGGCGAGGGTTTTGTCCCAGATAATCCAGATAAAAAACAAGAAATTCGTCTAAGTGTCAAACATAGCAAACCAGCTGAGACTATCCTATATGCATTAGGAACCTTGGAGTCTACTTTGTGATCACTTTGCTTAGCACATTGCAGTCTTTGTTCAAGAGAGAATAGGATATTCTATTGGGTATTTTATTCTAATGTTGGTTAAGGTCACAAAACCCGCATCAACATGTCCCATAGCAAAACTGAAAGGATGTCTTGGTAGATGATCTATTCACTTAGTTGTACACAATTTCCTTTTTTGCTTACATTGAGTCTCATTGTAAGGGCTTATTTCCCACCAAACACCCCAATATGTTGTCAAGGTTTTGATTAACAAATCCTATTTTCCCATTTGTCTGTAGACAATACATATTATAATTCAACGGTGCACTTATCTTCTTCCATATCATTTGCTGAAAATGATTGAGGAACACCATGTCTCTATATAAGGTAATACTTTGGGGCAATCAATGCAGCTATGCCATCTTGTTGAAGAACAATTTTGCCAACTTTGACACATTACTTGTTTACTTGCATGGAATGAATGTGTGATCTTTGAAAACATGTCAATAAACACAAAAATTGAGTTGTTATTGCTTTGCATTCATAGTAATCCAGGACAAAGTCCATGGACAAGTCCTCTCATGGTCTAATTGGTGTAGGAAACAATTTGTACAACCTTGTGTTTTGTCCCACTGCCTTAGAAACTTGGCATGTTCGACATTTGTCCACAAGCTTATGCACATCTTTGCACAAATGAGGTCAATGGTAACACTTCTCCAACATGGCTTGTGCCTTATCAAATTTGTAGTGACTTCCCAATCTGCCGCTATGCAACTCTCTAATGAGGTACTCCCTCATTGAACTCCACAAGATACATAATTGTTGTCTCGGAAACAAATACCTTCCTTGTGTGAAGTATTTTGTAAATGAACCTCTTTCTCCAGTCCATAGCTCCATGCATGCTTTCCATTCATTTGTGAAATTTGGATTTTTTGCACACAAATCTTTTATCCATTCCACGCCCACTTGCTTTCTACTTAAGACACCTACGACTTGTTAGGTCTATTTTTCAAAACAAAGGAATAAACTTGTAAGTATTCTACACACCTCATGTCTTTGGTTCAACTTCACTTGGTTGTCGTTGTATCTCAAAGCCTAATTGTTTGTGTAAAGGACAAACCCTTGGCAATAGATAATGCCTCCACTAATGTAAAGCTTGAATGATGGCATAGAACTCCTAGTCATTTACCAAGCGCTTCCTCTTGCCGTCATTCAATTTCTTGCTAATGAATGCAATTGGCTTTCCTTCATGGCTCAAAATTAGACCTGTTGTGGTTCCATTGGCATCACAATTAACTTGAAATACCTTGCCAAATTTGGGAGTGCCAATGTAGGCTTCTCAATTACCTTCTTTAGGAGTTGAAAACTTTTGGCTATGGCAATGGTCTAATCAAACCCACCTTTTTGCATATAGTGGGTTAGTTGTGCACAACTATCATTGATGTTTCTTATGAATTTTCTACAAAGCTTGCTAATTGTTGGCGTTTAAATTCGCACCTCTAGTATGCGTATTTGAAACGGACAGCTATGCACAGATAAACTGCTCTTCAAATTAGGAGGGGAAGCTCCCTCTTGCTGATGGTGTTTGAAAGAAAGTAAACTAGAACTAAGTTGCCTATCTTTTTGATCAGCTTAGAGCACAAGGTTTATTAAACACAAACGCCGCAGCTGAGATTTTCTGATTTAAAGAACTTCAACTACGACTGACTTAAACTAAAGACGTTTCTGGTTTCTCAAGTAATAGCAGAGCGAGAGAAACTAGAAATGGACAAGGTAGATTTTCTGACAAAATACTTCAATGAACTATCTCTCAACAAACACCTACACACTTCAATGCAAGTTGAAATCAAGATCATAAAAGTAAAACATAAATAACGGAAACTTGAGATTTTATATCAAGGCAAAGGAGGCTCGTGATTTTATTACTCAAATCTCTAGAACAAGCTCACTTCTAACATGCCTGGAACAAGAAATTGCAGCTAAAGAGGCTTGCAATCTTGCTCTTCACACAATAGAAACAACAATCACATTAACTCCTTGTTGGCTAAAGAGGCTCAACAATTTGCTATCACAACACAATTGAACAATACTTGAGTAACAAATAGAAGGCACAATAGGCTCAGCGTTTTGTTCTCACTAGCACGGTTAAAGAAACTAAATGAGCAAAGGCTCTTATTTATAGACAAGCAGAGGAGTAGGGAACCCTAAAATCTCCTTGCTTTCACAATCTAGGGCTTGCTCAGCAAGCAAGCTTTATTACTAAATCTAGAAAGAAGATAACATCTAACACCTAAGAAAGCAGGAAAAGCGGGAAACGCCAACTATTACATTTATCTTCTTTCTCTTCTTCAAAGAATGGATAAGAATCGGTCCAAGAATAGAAAGAAAGCGGAAAGAAAGCTTCTAGATAAAAGCCGCTTTAAATCTTAATCATATCCACTAAAAAGCAGGAAACTGTGTCCCGGTCAGGTGCATTGATACTATCTAAGGCAATATTCTGATTCTCCAAGATCTCCTCACCTTCTATGATCAAACTTAGAGAATCTTTCACTTCTTCAACTGCTTTATGAGTTTTGTTCTTGAAAACATCGCTGCCCCAAAAGATGACTCACAAATTGATAACTTGGCGGCTCTACAACTTTATGTTTCTGACACCTCTCTTGATTTCTAACAGAAGAGTATTGCACAACTCTTTTCTGATACATTTCCTTTTCCTCATATCACGCCTCCTCGTATTCTTCAGCTGAGATGATGAAGTTTTGATATAGTGCTGATTTGGTCTTAAATTTGAGGAGAGTGTACTCCATATTGAAAACCTTGAAGAATGACTGTAAACTCGCCTATGATCAGACAAGTTTTGAGCTACTTTCTATTTTTAGAATGCTTGGTTTTTTGGCCTCAAACGGACAAATTTTGGAAATTTTTTCTGAGATATGGGTTTTGCTCAGAATTTTGTTGCAAGACAACCTAGATTGTCCGTTTTTGAAAATCTTGAATTTTGACTGAAAAAGCAGCAAACCCTAATTTCTTCAATTTTTCACTGAAAAAGCTAGCACCTGGGTTTTGTTCAGAATACAATTAGAAATGGACCCAGTTGATTAGATTTGACAAATACTGATGGCTGATTGAAAAAGCAGCCAACCCTAGAATTTGAAATTTTCTTAAAAAAAACTGTGATATGGGTTTTCTTCAGAAGACTATTTTGAGAGGACCCAGATGATCAAAAATTGGAAACCCTGAAGATTTCACTGACATGCAAATAAAAAGCAGCTGCTGCAACTTGATAAAAGTTTCTTGAAAAATTCTTCAGAAGAATGAGAAGAGACCCAGATGGCTGAAAATTAAAATCTTTGACCTTCTCCTTCAAAAGTTTGATCTTCTGGATGAAAAAGCATGAAAAAGCAAGATCTTATGTTGCTGGTCTAAAAATTATTTATGAAAATCAGCAACCTTGAGCTCTTGAATCTTGAAATAAATCTTCAAATCTGCTGCTCCACTTTTCTTCTTTGGAAGCCACCTGCAAAAATGATGAAAACTGAAAGAAAGAGATGTCTTGAATAGATTTAGGGCTTGAAATAGATTTGCTTTCTTTTGCTTTAATCTTCAAACCCTAAACACAGCTTGTTCAATGAATTTAGACATTCACTTCATCTTGCAATTTTAAAACTTGAGAATTTTGGCTAAGGCATGACAAGTTGGACGCCCTTCTTGGCCAGGGGCGCCCATTTTCTCCAGAGTTAGCCACTTTTTGAGAATTTTCAATTTTTCTTCCATTTTGACCTCCTACTTCGCCTTTGAATTCCGGCTTGCAGATTGATCTGATGGACGGGCTGAAGGATTGATCGCGTAGCTTGACTGATTCTAAGGAGATTGTTCTGGAGGCGCCTCTGGCGAAAAACTTCATTTTAACCTTCAAATTCATGGGAGCCCATTTCCTCCAGGGGCTCCGAACTTTCACAGTGTTAGCCATTTTTATGATCTCTAGTTTCTTCATTAACACTTCTCCTACAGATGATCTCATCGAATCTGGTGTTCCAGGCGTCGGATCGACTGCCGGTTGAGCTCATCGCGAAGCTGACGAAGAATAAGGAGGGGTCTTCTGGAAGAGATTTTGTCGAAAAGTGAAATTCAGGCCCTCATAAGTTTGGGCGCCCATCTTGACTGCCCACTTCCACCAGACTTAGTTTATTTTTTCATTTTTCTGTGTTTACTTCTCAATCTTAGTTTATTTTTTCATTTTTCTGTGTTTACTTCTGAATCTTTGTTCATAACCTTCGTCGGACCCCCTGTTCGGCACTTTGTATCTGGCGACTGCGACCTCCGATAGGCGTGCTGAGTATCTCGTTTGAAAGCTGGATCAACCGTGAAGAAATCATATTAGACATTCATCTACAAATTTGTCTGATAGACCCCCTGAAAACTTGGGCGCCCTTCTTCACCAGGGGCACCCACTTTCTCCAAACTTAGCCATTTTTACTGTTTTTCAACTTCGAGTTTGAAATCTTTATTCTGCATGTTCGTCTTCGATCTGAATTTGCCAGAAGATGGCCAGTTGGATGATCTGACGAAGACAGGCATGTCAAAGCTGATTGAACACTGAAGAGACTGAGCACTTTAACAAATCCTAATTGCTGGATTTGCCCCTTCAAAAAGCTAGGCGCCCTTCTTCACCAGGGGCGCCCACTTTATGCAGACTTAGTCAAATTTTGATATTTCTGATATTTCTGTGTTCTGACATCAGTTTGGATACCTCCATTCAGTGCTGAATTCTGGATGACTGAGTAAGCTGATAATTGCGCCGTTGAATTCGTCGCGGAGCTGGGAGAGAAAGGAACAAGTTTGACTAGAGGCACAAACCCTAATTTTGTCATCTGATGCCCTAAAAAGATCGGCGCCCTTCTTGACTGGGGGCGCCCATTTTTGGCAGTGTTAGAAAATTTTCATCATTTTTCATCTTCTTTCTCGTTCTTCGTGACAGCTTCATGAATCCATCTTCTGTTGAATGCTCTGATGTTGAATTTGACGCTTGGCAGCCGAATGACCTCCATTGATGACCTCGGATCTCCAGATATGCTTCTGAAAAAGTAGAATAGACCCAGTAGGGCAAAATTGATTATTTTGAGATTCTGACTGCACCAGCCTAATATGGAAGTTTTTTGAGCCAATCAAAATCAGTTTGGACCCTGGCGGACCGACTTTCTATTTTTAGAAAATTTTGTCAGTATCCGTTTCCAAAGAAACCTAGAAAAAGTTACTATTTTTAGAAAATTTCTAAAAATAGCAGTTTTCCTAAAAAGTAGGGATGAAAAACTGAGATCTGGGTTTTGTAGATTAGGTTGCTCTTAATAGACCCAGATCGTTAGATTTTGAAAATTTTGCGTTTTAACCCCTCATGCAAGACATGCACACCCAAATTTTGACCTTTTTGACTGATTTATCAAGACTTTTGCTTATTTCTTCAAAATATCTAAGTGTAACAAAAAATTTAATTTTGGGGTACAACACTAATCCATGTAAATTTTTTACTTTAGTGAAACTTTGCAATATTGTCCACTCCACTATTGCTCACACTCTCTCAAGGTCCATCCTCACCTTGTCTTGAGAAATCACAAATACCAAGCACGGCAACTCCCTTTGAATAAAAATTGCATTTCTTCAGGTTTATGCATGTAAAAAATTACTTAGTACAAAAGAAGATTATACAATAAAATAAATGCAAATACTTTATTAGAATAAGCCATGTTGAGGGAAAACCTCCAAAATTCTTACAATAAGAACAAAACTTGCAATACCATGATCAGCAACCACTTACTACCTCCTATCTATAGACATCATTGAGTAATATTAATTCCCCAATCCTAATGAGACCAACCTAGCTTACAATAAATATACTTATGGTCTAATATATGAGTAAAATAAGGATTATGTGAGTCATAGTTGGTTATTGCATATCCAATACATTTAATGGGCTAGGGGTGTAGGTTGCTTTAGTGATTAACACCGCCCAACCATGTGGAACCTTGAGGCACACCCATCTAAACTAGGAGGTGATTGATCAAGTAGTCCAACAACATGCATGCAAAACAAGGCAGATGGAAATTCACGCATGTCAATTACATCTCGTACATGGAAAGCCAAGAAAAGCATACATGAAGGTTTTGAAGAGCACATAGAAAATATTGAGGGGGGGGAGGGGGTGAATCAGTATTTTAAAAATTTGAAATTCAAAACCACATAAATCGAAATACAGAGCATGAACAACAACATCAAACACAATAACAAGATGAACACCAGGATTTCATGTGGAAAACCCTTTCGGGTATAAATCCATGGCAAATCAATAGCTTTCATTAACCAAATGGGCACCAACCCAGTTTATATAAGTGAGCACCAACTCATTGAGAGCACCGACTCTCTTCGAAGCACCAACTTCGTTTATTTGAAGCACCAACTCCAGAAGGCTGAAGTACCAACTTCAGTAGCTTTTCACGATTCTGGTATAATGCATTCCAATACAATTTTGCCTTCGAATAGCCTAAACTCACAACTCTTTTAGATACTTCTGTCCCACTCATAAACCAACAACATCATATTAAAAGGATTATGTAGTTGAAGATACTTAATATTCAGAGTAGGGCTACTTCAATACAACTTTTAATGAGAAACATAAAGCATTCTCTCACGTCGCATCCAAGAGCATAATAGAGAAAAAGATGTCAATAAAGATTAATTATGAACTCAACCACACTCATTATTTCCTTCACACCCATGACCATTTCCTTTCACAATGCCTTGAAACTAATTCTGAGCATTTGTCAAGATTTTTATTTCATGGCTTGACTTCAAATAACGAATAAGCTCAGCAAAACAAAGCTGCCACACACAGATGCCACCTAGAATGTAAGCATACGTTTTTCAAATAATGCAAAAAGCATATTGAAACGTTAGGCTCCAAATGAAGATGTCTACCACACCTCTCACGACTTTTCAAAACCACCTGTGGCCACCATAAATCTTTATTAAAACTGCCATTACTAATGAAGCCGTCACACCACTTATGCCATCAAATATCCACACCACTATTAACCGTCGTCCTTTAAAGCTCGCAGAGTTTAATAAAAGAGCCGCCACATGCTTAAACTGTTGCTCAGAAATGATGGCGAATATATAGCCGACTCACACACAGAATAATGAAGCCATCGCTAGAAGGAAAAGCTGATATCAAAGAAACCGATATCCTTAGTCACATTATCTTTTACAATATTCGACCCGTTCATTCCAAAAAAAGGACGAATAAAAAAAAACTTTTTTGACTAAAAACGATATCAAAAGAAATTAGGACGATATTCAGAGAACCGCCCACAGCATATCAGAAACACTATTATACCCAAAATGGTCGCACTTATAACTTTGTAGAGTATTGCATAAAAGTAGGCTCTAAAAAAAATCACAACAAACTTCTCTTCATAAGCATCTTCTAAATAATAAAGCCGCTTCAATAAACATAAGTCGTCACATTAAGAGGAAATTGTATTTCAAACATTAAGTTCGTCAGAAATAAAATGCCACCACAATATGAGGTAGAGACAATAAAGAATAAATCCATCATTGCATAGAGGATATGAAACTGTTGCTCAAATAAAGTCTTAATAACTTTGCATAGAATAAAGAATCGAATCTTTGACAAGTCCAACCTGACATGGAAGCTGACATAACATGTTGAATTGGCACAAATGCTGACCAAAGAGCTGAAACAGACAAACAACCTGCTCAACCAAACAAACAACTAGTTCAACCAGGCAACTAGCTAGCTCAACTAGGCAACCAACTAGCTTAAGAACACAAGCAAGTAGGTCAAGTAGGTCATGCAAGCAAGTAAGAACCTCAAATAAACATCATATTAAAATTAATGACGATCTGATGAATAATCAACAGCGTGATATTTCATTCCAATTCTCTTTTCAATAAACGAAAAACACTGTACCTTTGACATCAATAACAAACATGTTCAACAATCTCCCCCTTTGTCATTGATGGCAACACCTCCTGAAGCCAAAACCAATCTTGCAATTGGCAACAAACTCCTGAAACCAAACTGCTCCTCTTGAATTACTACTCCCCCTTTGACATCAATGACTGAAACTAATCTGCGTAACTGAAACGGGGCTGAAGAATGTGCCAATAAAAGCTCCCCCTAAACCAAGCAGTAGCTCAGAGATGGAGTGAAATCACTCTGAACTTCTCCCTCAAGTACTCAAATGTTTCCTTAGGTAAGGGCTTAGTAAACAAATCTGCAATTTTCTCTTTTGTAGAAACGTATTCCAACTTAACTTGCTGATCACTAACTTGTTCTCTGAGAAAATGATACTTAATAGGACTATGCTTAGTCCTAGAGTGCATAACTGGATTCTTATAAATATTAATAGTACTCATGTTGTCACAAAAGATAGATATAGGATGCTCATACTCTACCTTGATGTCCTTTAAAGTTTGCTTCATCAACAAGACTTGCATGCAACAAGACACTGCTGCAATATACTCTGCTTCAGCTGTAGATAATGAAGTAGAAGCTTGCTTTTTACTCAGCCAAGAAACAAGACAGCCACCTAGAAAGAATGCACCTCCACTTGTGCTCTTTCTATCATCAACAAAACCACCCCAATCTACATCAGTATAAGCTGTAAGTGTGAAATCATTACCTTTAGGATACCATAACCCATAATCCATAGTACCCTTAAGATACTTGAAGATCCTCTTAATTGCATGAACATGAGTATCCTTAGGAGTAGCCTAAAATCTAGCAACATAACCAACTGCTTGCATAATGTCAGGTCTAGTAGCTGTAACATACAATAAACTTCCTATCATAGACTTGTATAAAGTTTGATTAGTATCTGGAGACTCATCATTTTTACTTAACTTACATCCTGTCACCATTGGAGTGCTTACAGGATTACAATCCTCCATTCTAAACCTTTTCGACATTTCTCTAATATACTTTGTTTGAGAAATGAAAATGCCTCTACTAGATTGATGAATTTGCAAACCAAGAAAGAATGACAACTCACCAAGCATGGACATTTCAAACTCCTTCATATTAGTAGCAAACACTTGACACATCTCTTTACAATTGTTACCAAAAATCAGATCATCAACATAAACTACAACAATTAGCATATCGTTACCTCCTTCTTTCACATACAAATTGCTGTTCGCTATTCCTCTTCTAAAGCCCTGTTGCTGCAAATAATTGTCAAGTCTAGCATACGAAGCATGTGGGGCTTGTTTAAGACCATAGAGTGCCTTCTTCAACTTGCATACATAGTTCTGATTTTTTGATATAACAAACCCATTTGGCTGCTCTATATACACTTCTTCATTCAGATTACCATTTAGAAAAGCAAATTTGACATCCATTTGAAAAATTTTAAAATCTTTGAAAGAAGCAAAGGCTAAAAACATTCTATTAGCTTCTAAACGTGCAACAAGAGCAAAAGTTTGTTCAAAGTCAATACCTTCTACTTGTGCATAACCTTTGCATACAAGTCTTGCTTTGTTTCTCACCACTTGACCAACTTCATTCAACTTATTTTTGCACACCCACTTTGTGCCAATCACATTCTTGTCTTTTGGCCTTGGTACAAGCTCCCAAGTTTCACTTTTCTCAATCTGATCAAGCTCTTCTTAAATGGCTGCCCCCCAATGTTTATCTTCAGCTGCTTCCTCAAAAATCTTAGGTTCAATCTTGGACAGCAAGGAGATATCTTCATCTTCAAAATAGTTAACATCTCTTCTTGTGGCTCTTGGTCTATCCTCTTGCAAAATCTGATCAATAGGATGATTTCTTTGAACAAACTTTGAAGAAGTCTTCAAAAAAGTCCTAGATGTGTTCTCACCTTGGTCATTTGTAGGTGTATTTTCTGTAGTTACATCTATTGTCCCTTGTTGAACACTTGAAGGTGTATTTCCAAAAGTTATATTTGCTGTCCCATGTTGTACATTTGAAGGTGTTTGTTGAACAACACTTTCTCCTTCATCTTTTTGACAAAAACCATCATCATCTTGCATCTTGTTATGACTATTAGTGTCTTCATGAACCTTCACATTAACACTTTCAACAATCTTGCATAATCTTTTGTTAAAATATTTATAAGCTTTACTTTTAGATGAGTATCCTAAGAAAATCCCTTCATCAACCCTAGGATCAAACTTCCCAAGATTGTCTTCATCCCTCTTAATCAGTGTTACCCAGGCACACGTCCCTGGGTCTAAAACCCCTTGTCCCTGTCCTGGAAACGTCCCCGTCCTGGAAACGGCCAAGGGGATGGCAGCAGTGTACCATGTTCTTTTTATTTTGATTTTCATATCGTAATTGAAAAACAAACTATATTGGCATTGAATTCTTAACAAAAGTGTTATAAGCTAAGTTTCTATAATGTATATATGCATGCTTTATCCTTGTTTTCATATGAATATTTAATGTTTCCCTATATATTTTAAATTTTTCTATATTTTATATAGCCGTCCCCTTTCGTCCCCAAATTTGGCCTAAAAATTCGGAAACTTGGGGACTCGTTCCGCCGTCCCCTACTGTCCCTGTCCCAAAAACTTGGGGTAACACTGCTCTTAATAAAGCAAGAACTACCAAAATTTTTGAAATATTTAACAAAAGCAGGCTTACCTTTCCATAACTCATAAGGTGTCTTGTTATACTTTGCTCTAATCAGCCCCCTATTTTGAATGTAAATAGTAGTATGGACAACCTCTCTCCAAAAAGAATCACTCACCTTAGACTCATTCAACATACTATGAGCCATTTCTTGGAGTGATCTATTCTTCCTTTCAACAACACCATTTTGTTGTGGTGTCCTTGCAGCTGAGTATTGTCTTTTTATACCATGTTTCTCACAAAAATTTATAAACTCATTTGATGTAAACTCTCCTCCATTGTTTGAACGTAGGCATTTAATTTTCAGACCCTTCTCATTTTCTACTAAGGCTTTGAAGGCCTTAAACTTCTCAAGTGCTTTTGATTTTTCCTTCAAAAATGCAACCCAAGTCATTCTTGAAAAATCATCAATTAAAAGCATAAAATACTTCTCACCTTGCATACTTCTAGTTCTAGTTGGCCCACACAAATCAGTGTGAATCAACTCAAGAGGCTATGTGCTAGAATACTCCTTTGACTTGAAGCTCTTCTTTGTTTGTTTTCCCAATTGACCTTCTCTACACACAATGTTTGAAGGTTTAGTGAGCTTTGGCTTGTTTCTAACAACTTCCTTTCTGCTGATTTGAATAAGACTATCAAAATTCATGTGTCCCATCCTCCTATGCCATAGCCATCCTTCATCTACCTAACAAAAACAATACTTTTCACTTTTGACATCATCAAGAATGTACAGATTGTTAGCAGCCCTACTTGCATTAGCAATATGTTTACCATCTCTACTAATTTCACAACAATCTGATTTGAAAACTAAAGTGTGTCCTTGATCACACATTTGACTCACGCTTAATAGATTATGTTTCAGACCTTCTAGATGTAAAACATTTTCAACTTTGGTCTTACCATCATCCAAAACAAGTGTACCTTTACTAGAGACTTTTGGAGATGTATTATCACCAAATCTTACTTTACTTCCATTAGTCCTTTTGAGAGTGAGAAACTTGCTTGTCTCCAGTCATATGCCTAGAACACCCACTGTCATTATACTATTTGCCTCTTTCATTTTGTGCATGAAAGGCTGTTTGCACAATCAAAGACTCCACTGAAACTTCTTTTTCTTTCTTCCTCCAAACCTTAGCAGCCTCTTTTGCTTTGTCCACTTTCTCAACCATCTTGTTTTGCATAGAAATATCTGCCATACCACTTCTACAAGCTTTTGTAGTGTGACCCATAGCAGCATAAATCGTTTGGGGAAAAAATCGGCAAACCAAAAAATCAGGATTTTTTGAAAAATCGTGAAAAAATCGGGAAAAAATCAGGAAAAAATCAGGTTTGAAAAAAAACGTAAAAAAACATAGAAAATAGAAAATAGACAAAAAATCAGGATTTCTGGTCGTCTTCACAATCTCTTCACAGTCTGGTCGCGTCTTCACAGCCTAGTCTTCTGGTCTTTTGGTTGCGTCTTCACAGCCTCGTCTTCTGGTCGCGTACTTCACAGTCGGCAGCAAAAACGGCGTTCAGAACTCGCGTGTAGATTTATGGCGGCCAAAAAATAGAGTGAAACCTTCAATCTAAGTCACAAGGTTCGAATTCGAATTCGAGTTCGGCAACATTGATATTCGGATGAAGTTCGACAAGGAAAAAATTCGAAAAGCAAAAAATTCGGATTAAATTCGCCCTATGTAATTTTTTTTTTTTTATAAATATAAATAATATATCCACAAAATTGTCTAACATTTATAAAATATAAACCCTAAGAAACATGTGAAATCACAATATATAAATATTTAAATATATTAATTTATGTTAGATTTTACTATATTTGTTGAATTTAATTTAAATATTTTATTTTACATTTCTTGAATTTTATATATAATGTATTAAATGATAATATTAAAAAATGAAAACTAAAAAAAAATAATAATATTAAATTTATTATAATAATTAATAAATGTTTAATTTTTTTAGTAAGTAAGCAAAATAAAATATGGGATTTGTAAACATTAAAAAATAAATCATAGAATAAATAGTATAAAGTTATATTATTATAAAATAATTTAATTTAAAAAAAATTAGTTATATTTAAATTAATTAAACATTACAGTTTATTTATTTAGTTAATTTTTAACATGTTAAAGATTATATTATTAAAAATTTAAATATATAGAGTCATAAATATAAAATTTATAACAAATTGTTATTATAATATAATAAATTATATTAATAAATATAAATCTCTAAAAATAAAAATAAAATGCTTTCATAGATTTAAACTTTTAATATAGAAAAATCAACGCTAAAAGTTTAAAATGCATACAGCCCAATAAAAACAAATAAAATCTAAAACAAACATACGGAAAAATAAAAGCCGTGCGGAAAAAATAAAAGCACGGAGTGAAGCCGCGTGAATGCGAAGCCGTGAGTGAAGTTGCCGTGAATGCCAAAGCAAGTCGCGGACGGGAGTCAAAGAAAATGCAAGTCGCGAATGCTGGCTGCCAATCGTGGATATGGAGTTAAGCAGGACATAGAAATAAACTCTGCAACTTTTCGGGAATTTGACGGCGCTGGAAAGTCGCAGGGCATCAAGAAAATCAATTGGCGACTCATATTTATGCAAAAAATCACGTTTTTTAGGGTTTTTTTTCACGCTTTTTAGAGTTCGCGATTTTTTGACGTTTTTTTCCCGATTTTTCCGCGATTTAAACCTGATTTTTTCGCGATTTTCAACGATTTTTGGTGCGGTCAACGCAACCAAAAAAATCGCGATTTTTAGCCGGAAAAAATCGGGAACCCCCACGATTTTTTAAAAATCGCGATTTCTGCGATTTTTTGCAGATTTATGCTTCTATGGTGTGACCAAAGTTATTGCACTTATAACACATCACATTGAAATTTCTCAAGGGAACAAAAGAATTTCTACTCATGAATCTGAAATCATTTCTTGCAAACACTCTACAGTTGGTGGCTCTATGTCCAAAATGATTGCAAGAGAAACAATAACCATAAAAGAAAGAAGTGTTAAACCTGGTCATATGTGCTTGTCTAGAGATAGGAGGCCTTTGAAAAGTATCATTTTTGATTTTTGATGTAGAGTTCTTTGTGCTATCATCATTGATTTTTTGTTGTCCCACTTTTGTAGACATGGAACAGTCACCCTTTTCAAATCCAACTCCACCTTTTTTACTAAGAGCCTTCTGTGCATTTATAATCTTGTCCAAGGACATAGAACTTTTCTGATTTATCTTCTCTTCACTTAGCTGTTTTGAAGATTTGTCTATGTTTCTAAGTGAAACAACTTCAGATTCAAGTCTCTTAACATTCTCCTCTTTTACTTTAAGTCGATTTTTGATTTCTTCTTCTATTCTCTTTGCCTCTTCAACCCAAACCTTCAAATCAACTATCAACTTTTCTGCTTCTCCAAGGGCTTGAGATGTCTTCATTTTTGCATCATTTTCTTCTTGTACTTCAAGTTCTGATTTTTCTTTCTAAGTCTCTTAATTTCACTAAGAGCACTTATCAATTCTTCTTCAAGATCGACCTCTCCTACTTCAACAATATGATCTTCATGTTCTTCATTTTCAGCGTGTACTTCTTTGGCCATGAACAAGATTTCTTCTCCTGAAGACTCTTCATCACTAACATCGGATGAACTACTTCCATCCTTTGAATAGAGACTCTTTTTAAATTTTTGAAATTTCTTCTCTTTTCCTTTGTACTTCTTCTTGTTGAACTTGGGCTTCTTTTCATAATTGCTGTCCTCACTTTTTGCATATGGACATTTAGCTGCAAAATGTCCTACCTTACCACATTTAAAGCATTTGAAACGTAACTTGCCTTTATATTTACCTGAACCTTTCTTCAACTTCCTCATAAAATGTGCCTCTTTTGAATCAAAAACTTCATCAGAACTTTCACTTGATTCAACATCCTTGTCTTTACCTTTCTTTGAAACTTTGAAGGCTGCCTCCTTTTTAATTGGTTGATCAAAAATAGTCCTCATTTCATATGCTGTAAGAATACCATGAAGCTCATCAACGGTCAACTTGTCAAGCTCCTTCATCTCTTCAATCGCTGAAACCTTTGCATCAAAATGCAAAGGAAGTGATCTCAAAATCTTGTGAACAACTGTAGTCTCCTCAATTTTCTCTCTGAGATCCTTGATTGTGTTGACAACTTCATCAACATGCAGAAAATAAGCAGCCATGTTTTCCTCTTCTTGCATCTTGAGACTCTCAAAATGTCCTCTATGTGTTTGAAGCTTTGCCTTCTTAACCTTAACATCACCTTCATACGTTTTTTGAAGCTTCTCCCAAATCTCATGAGCAGTATCACAATGCATAACCTTTACAAATTTTGTTTATGACAAACCACATACGATTGCATTCATAGCTTTTGCATTATTCTCAAAAGCTCTCTTTCCAGTTGCATTGGTTGGAGGAGTTGTAGGAATTGTGTTTCCACTTACCACACCTTGCCATATATCAAATCCAAGTGACATTATGTAGGTACGCATATGAACACTCCAAAATGCATAGTTAGAACCATCAAACAGAGGAGCTCTGTTTGTAGCAAGACCTTCATTCAAACCTATGCGTGCAATCAAGACCAACCTCCAAGCAATTAAGCTTACAAATTGAGGAACCCTGCTTTGATACCAATTGAGGAGCACACAAAAAATACTGAGAGGCGGTGGGGAGGGGGGTCGGCGGGGTGGGGGGGGGGTGAATCAGTATTTTAAAATTTTGAAATTCAAAACCACATAAATCAGAATTCAGAGCATGAGCAACAACATAAAACACAATAACAAAATGAACACCAGGATTTCACGTGGAAAACTCTTTCGGGTAAAAAACCATGGTAGATCAATAGGTTTCATTAACCAAATGGGCAACAGCGCATTTTACATAAGTGAACACCGACTCACTAAGAGCACCAACTCTCTTCAAAGCACCAACTCCGTTCATTTGAAGCACCAACTTTAGTAGCTTTTTACAATTTTGGTAATAATGCATTCCAATACAAATTTGCCTTCGAATAGCCTGAACTCACAACTCTTTTAGATACTTCTGTCCCACTAATAAACCAAGAACATCATATTAAAAGTATTATGTAGCTGAAGATACTTAATATTCAAAGCAGGGCTACTTCAACACAACTTACCCAAAGCATTCTCTCACATCTTACCCAAGAGCATAATAGAGAAAAAGATGTCAATAAAGATTAATCATGAACTCAACCACACTCATTATTTCCTTCACACCCATGACCATTTCCTTTCACAACGCCGTGAAACTAATTCTGAGCATTTGTCAAGACTTTTATTTCATGACTCGACTTCAAATAATGAAAAAGCTCACCAAAACAAAGCTGCCACACACAGATTCACCCATAATGTAAGCATCCGTTTTTCAAATAATGCAAAAAGCATATTGAAACATCAGGCTCGAAATAAAGATGTCTACCACACCTCTCACGACTTTTCAAAACCACTCGTGGCCACCAAAAATCTTTATTAAAACTACCACTTCTGATGAAGCCGTCACACCACTTATGCCATTGAATATCCACACCACTATTAGCCGTCGCCCTTCTTTAAATCTCATAGAGTTAAATAAAACAGTTGCCACATGCTTAAACCGCTGCTTAGAAATGATGGTGAATATAGAGTCGACTCACACAAAATAATGAAGCCGTCGGCAAAAGGAAAAGCTGATATCAAGGAAACTGATATCCTTAGTTGCATTATCATTTACAATATCCGACTCGTTCATTCCATAAAAAGACGAATAAAAAAAACGTTTTTGACTATAAAGATAGAAGAAGAAATTAGGATGATATTCAGAGAGCCACCGACTACATGGCAGAAACACAATTATACCCAAAACGGTCGTAGTTATAACTTCTATAGAGTATCGCATAAAAGAAGGCTCCAAAAAAATCGCAACAAAACGTCTCTTCATAAGCATCTTCTAAATAGTAAAGCCGCTTCAATAAAAATAAGTCGTCACATTAAGAGGAAATTGTATTTCAAACATTAAGTTTGTTAGAAATAAAACACCACCACAATGAGGCAGAGGCAATAAATAATAAATCCATTGCTGCATAGAGGATATGAAATTGTCGCTGAAATAAAGTCTTAATAATTTCCCATAGAATAAAGAATTGCATTTGTGACAAGTCCAAATTGACATGGAAGCTGACATAACATGTTGATTTGGCACAAATGCTGACCAAAGAGCTGAAACAGACAAGCAACCTGCTCAACCAAACAACTAACTAGCTCAACTAGGCAACCAGCTAGCTCAACCAGGCAACCAACTAGCTCAAGAGCACAAGCAAGCAGGTCAAGCAAGCAAGTAAGCACCTCAAATATGTTAGTGTTTTGTATCTTCAGGAGCTATTTTTCTCTTAAATAAAATCATCTAAAGGCAGGTCGGCCTTTGTTTCACAAATAATATTTATGTTTTTCTAGGGCTGACCTAGTAAGGAGGTCACCTAGCATTGTATTTAAAGAGGATAGAGTCCTCTCATTTGAACACAATTCATTTCACTGTCCAATTCGCATCTTCTAACAGCAGCAACAGTTTGCCTCCTAGCAGCAGATCCAATTCTTCTAGAAGAAGTGTTATCATTCGCTGCAAGAAGAAGTGACATCTTATTGTATAAGACTCGGCCTTTTTAGGGCCTGATTTTGTATGCAGTTTTCTGCAGTTTTCTTCTGATATATAAGAGAATATTGTTGCTTGGTTTTTTTTTTTCCCTTGAGTAGGAGGGTTTTCCCAGGGTAAAATATTGTGTTATTTCTCTCTGTGTTGTGTTTTCTGCTTATTACATTTTTGATCCTAAAAACTAACATGGTATCAGAGTGGGTTTAGGGAAGATCTGATCAGATTTGACTAAGTATCCAATCATTGAATATTAATCAGACTTCTAGAACAGATTTATAAGGTATTCTATGAGTCAAATTGGACTTGCACAAGATTTTTTGGTGAAGACATCTTGTAGGGAAAATCATATCAGCATAGAGCGAATTCGTGAAGACTCTCCTTGAGACGAATCATGCTAGTACAGAATGTTGAAGGATTGGTTCTTCATCCAGCACAAAAGGAAGCAGACAGATGCCAATTTCAAATGTGGCTTGAGGGCTATGGCAAGATGCAAGATATAGATGATACTCTAAAAGGATTGTAAATTAAAGTTATTGCAACATGTTTCTATTGTAGAAATTGACGTAGAGACATCTCAAAAGGAGTCAAGTCATTCTAAAGTCGATTCAGAAGGGTTCCTATTCATCTCCGCACTTTCAAGTAATGTACAATTTGACAATGATACTTGGTTGATAGATAGTGGTGCTTCACGTCACATTACATGCTACAAAGAGCATCTTATAGACTTAGGAGAGAAAGAGTCTAATTTACAGGTTATAATTGGAGATGATGCTAGTTATGCCGTAAAGGGAGATGGGGCCGCTTCCTTCCAACTAGACTCAGGTATCCCTCTTCAATTGAGTGACGTATTGTTCGTACTTGGGATCAAAAGGAACCTTGTCTCCATTTCAGCCTTGGAGGACAAAGGGTACAAGGTTGCCTTGTCTGAAGGAAAGGTTCTTGCATGGCCGGAGAACTCCAACATAAATTCAGCTCGTGTGATTGGCATTCGCCAGGAGAACCTATACAAATTGTCATTACAACCAGTTACCTCGAAGAGGCGAAGAGGAGGAAACCTTCAAGAGATCTAAAGGATACTTCATGGAGGTGGAAATGACATTTAGAGGGAGTTTGACAAACCAATAGAGGCTAGAAAGGATGTGGAAATTAACGCCCTCACTGAGAGGGAGTCACAACATCATTAAGATCTGTTGCAATGTATATTTCTCTGAGACAAAGAAATATGAGGTGAAAGCCCTTGTAGTGTATATTTCTCTGAGACGGAGAAATATGAGGTGAAAGCCCTTGTAGTGTATATTTATTTGAGACAGAAAAATATGAGGTGAAAGCCCTTGTAGTGTATATTTATTTGAGACTGAGAAATATGAGGTGAAAGCTCTTGTACAGATCACATCTTTGAGACTGAGTTGTGTTTTCCACAATTGGGTGTAGCCATTGTGGATGTCATGTTGAGAGAATCCATGACCAGATATTTGCAAATACCTCCCTAGCTAAGAGGGAGTGTTAGTGTTTTTGTAGTTGCGGGAGGTATTTCCCAAAGAATGAAGTTTCAAGGCAAGTCGGCCTATCAATTATAAATCAAATTTAATATTTCCTAGGTTGGCTCAAGAGGAGAGCTCGCCTAGTCTTGTATATAATGGAGAAAGAGTCTCCACATTATTCAAGTCATTCATTCCATTCTCAATTCAATTTCCTTCAGAAGCAGATTCACATTCAAGAGGAGCAGATTCGCTTCAAGAAGAAGAGTTGATATTCTTTGTAACTAAGGAATTCACACTATCTTCAAGTGCTGGTCTATTGTATGATATTCGGCCTTTCTAAGGCCTGATTTTGAGTGCTACTTCTGCACTATTATTTCTGATTTATAAGAGAATAATTTGCTGCTGGGTTTTTCCCTTGTGTAGAAGGGTTTTCCCAGGATAAATTGCTGTGTTGTCTACTCTGTGTTGTTTCTTTTACTTATTGTTCATTTCTGATCTGAAAATCAACACTTAGCACTGATGATCTTTTTGCAGAACCATATGATGTTGAATGCTGATTGGTGATTATTATTTTAATATTAAACAATGAATATCTATCATGACATTGAAGTTTGACTAATTGACATTGATGTAGTAATTTTTACCTTTGATGGTTTTGTTTATTATATGATACTATGTGGTATTCTGAACTTAAATTCTTGTTTTTAGGCTGCAAATATGTGTATGTTTATGATTTTATATGATTTTTGTATAGATAAACACAGAACAAACCCAACCTCAATTTTCTATGTAAATGCATCTTGAAGTAGGCATCTAGATTGTGAATCCAAGCATCTAACCTTTCCCCATCACTTGTGCCATCAAAACGGGGAATGGAGATCTTTGTGTTAAATCTGAAAGTAGGTTGGGTAATTGGTTTGGTCGAAGGAATGGAGCTAGCAGTCTGTTGTTGTCCCATGAGTTGTAGGACCATGCTCATTGTCTACTGTATAAGTTGGAACATAAATGCATTTCACTGTTGTCTTTGGCTGTGTAGCTCTTGGGTGAGCAACTGGATGAAATGAAGGTTATGTGTGGAGCTTGGGAGACTAGTTGTCTTATCCATCAAGGAAATTGATACAAATAAAAATTACCACCATTGTGATCAACAGCATGTAAGAAGTAATAGAATAACAAGACCAAGAAATGGCAGTCAATTTATAAAGTATAAAATTGACTTCAAAAAAAAGAAAATTGACTTTAGATTTTGACTTCAGAAATTTTTAAAGCAGAGAATATACTACAGATATTTTGAAGTCGAATAATGCTGACTTCAAAATCTTAAATCTGCAATCAAGAAGGCCTCTATTAGTAATCTGAAATCTGATAAATAGCCATGTTAATGTGTATGAAGGTGTGCTAGATATATACAAGGAATATATCAAAGGTTGAGTAATCTGAATTCAAAAGCATGCAGAAAATTTTAGATATCGAAAGGCCTAATTGTTAGGTGGTGTGCTGGATATACACAAAGAGCATATAAAAGGCTGAATAATCTGAAATTTGAAAATATGTAGAAAATTTCAGATATGGGAAGGTCTGATCATCATGGTCTGATACCATTTAATATATCTAAACCATTGAATGTGTTTCTCTGTGTTTTCATTAGATAAAAGAAGCCTGTATACATAGGTAAAAAGTATTACATTGTCATTACAATTTTATTGTCCTTAGCTGTCTACCTGCTTTTTATTTATTTCCATCTACACAGTCACTCCCTTTCAAATGTAGAGAGGTTTCAAGAATTATATGCTTTTTATGGCCTTATGTTTATACTTTCAGTGGATATATTTAAATGTTTACATTTTTAGAATATGATCTTCTTTTAATGTGTTTAAGTTATTTTTAGGTATTTCTTATTTCCTTGTATACAAATTCTTATATATTATGTAATAGCCATCTCCCCATCATCCGTAAAATCCAGAAATTTTTTGCTGTCTCCAAAACTCTGTCCCGTTACTGAAACTCGGAAAAACAATCCTTTACTTTTTTTAATTAATGTCTATTTTCTTTTACAGCTGTTCCAGCTGTAAATCAACCTTTTCATTTATTTCTCTGCCCTCTGTATCTATTTCAGCTGTCAACTACTTAATATTTAACTAACTATACAGCTGTCTTACTTTTTTAATCAGCCCACTTGCATGTAGAGTATAATTAACGACATGGTGTGTCCTGATCACAATAACAAATGATAGTTCATTCTGTTCTTTGTGGTATCAGATAACTTTTCACTTCATGTAACAAGTTCCTGCAACATTGTTAATAAAGCAACATATTAATATTGATTGATGTTCATGTTCGAAAAAGGAGACTCAGAAATGCACATGGGTCGAGACAACATTGAATCCGTGTATTTTCATTAACTTGTGAGAATACTGGAGTCACTTTGAAGCCTATTAGCCAAACTCTAAGACTGTCTCCTTGCAATCTGTGCGCACATGCAACTGTGGGCCTTCATGAGAAATAATCTTTAACAGGCAGATTGATATGCATGTCATATCATATCATATTAACATTTGTTATTGTGAGAAATAATATTCACATCATATACTTTCTTTGTGATTACATTTGTGAATCACTTATTTGCTGTAAACTGAATGGTGGTCCAATCCTTGTGATGTTGGTTCATACTCAAGTCAACCTTTTGTTCAAATTCCTATTTGCTTTGGAATTAGTCTATTAGATGTCACAGGGAGACCTGAATATGTCGCTGAAATCTGTTAGTAAATCACTCTTGTAGGTCGCTTCCCTAAACTTAAAGCTGCTTTGTTGAGTCTTGCCATTTAGGAATTTGGCCGCAAAAGTTTGCTTTGTTGGATATATAACAAAAAACTCAAGATTTCAAAAGACCTAGGAGTTCATGTTTTTAAAATTTCTACAAGTTATCTAATTGGAAATTGCGAAATGCTTTTTTTCAAGGGAAATGCCTTTACCTGTTAAAAGCAATATAACAGTGAGTGGCATGGGGTTTTGTCATTGATTTCTGAATTATTCTCAGTAAGTTTAAGGAGAATAGCAGCCAGTAGCTTGGTTATAGGGTCATAATTCTGTACTCAAAGTTAAAATGTAATGTCAAATCGTAATAACCAGTGTTCATGCTGTGTATAAATTAAAGGTCAGTTTGTAATTATGAACTGACAGCTAGTGTATGCAAATTTTCATCGAGATACTTTAAAAAGGGTAAACTGTGACTGCCATTTACGAGAATTACATCTAGACAGCCTTTAATGTCCAATGTTTATAAAGACATTTGAGGGCATGCCATTTTCTATTTTGGAATACACAATGAGATTGGAGTTGCAGAAGGCTAGCTGTATTCAAATGGCAAATCATCAGATATATAACAAGAAGATGTAATTGGGCTCAATAACGAACTATGAAGTACTGATTGATGAAGGTGTTAATTTAAAGTTAGAATGGGCTATTCAAGGAAATAAATCAATTACCAACCTACCTGTGATGCATGGAAAGAAATTTATGCTTATCCTGTCTGCGTCCACTTCATAATGAAGTTTGATGTTGTTGAAGCATTTCATGTCCTGTAATATAGAGTATCGAAATTTCTTTCCATGCATCACCTTAATGATTCATTACATATATAATGGATCCTTTTCCTCCATGTTTCCTCAAGCCAGAATTAGGATATTAGAGTGCGTTAGATGTTGCCTTGTGAGATTACAAGGCTTTTTTATATAAGTAGAAGGTTCTATTGGTTAGCATTGACTAATTATTGGAATGTTTTACAGGGTTGGCATAATGAACGAATTGTTAACCTGTTTGATGGCGATGATCGTATCATTTTGGTCTTGAATAGTGATCCTTCTCACCATCAACACAAAGTTGAGTAGCCAAGATTTCTTTCCCTTTCGTCTAATGCTACTGAGCTATTGAGACATTGTGCATGTCATTGTTTCAAATGTTTGATTGCAATTTGAGGCTTACGGATGAAAATACTTATTTGTAATGTAAAGGAAAATATTTATATATTTTGCATTCCTAGATAAGAATTCTCCTTCCTGCATTGTTTTGTAGTTAAAGCTATCAGCATAAGATTTTTTTTAGCAAAGTCCAGTGCAGGATTGTCTTACAGTTTCTTATGGCAGGTGCAGGAAGTTGTGGCAATAATGGAAAAAGAAATGGGCCTCACTAATGAATGGCTTCTTCACAGATTTTGTAAGGTAATGGATTACTATCTAACCATTTTATTATTAGTGGTATTGAACATAAGTGAATAATTTAATGATACTCTTTGAAAGGGAATTTGGTCTTAACTTAGAGCATGAAATGGTAAACATGTCTTTGTTCTCATGCTAGTATGCGATTCTTAATTGCTCTTTTTCTGTTGATTAGAGAGACCTGTTCAAATATGCTTTTTTTAATTTATTATAGTCTTATATGCTGCAGGTTTATCTGTATATATCCTCTAAGAAAATCATTGGTTGTCTTGTATCCGAACCTATCAATTACGGATTTAGAGCTGTTCCAGAAAAATCAATCTCAAATTCCAAAGAAAGACATCGTAATATAGCTTATGGCACTCCAAAGGAAATCTCTGATGATTTTGAGGATGAAAGCATCTTGACAACCACTTCTGCAAGTTCTAATATTTCATATACAATAAATCAGAAAAGAATAGATAATGAGAATCATGCCAAGAGAAGAAAGCACACTTGTACAGAAATGCAGTTTGGAAATGTCAAGTTTGAAAGAAAAGCCTTCGAGAATACAGGTCCAAGTAGAGATAGCAGTATCGGTGAGAAAGATCTAGGTGGAGCAATTGTTTGCAGTGAGGTTCCAGAACCAGCAGTTTGTGGAGTGAGAGGAATATGGGTTTCACGGTCAGAGAGGAGGAAGCGCATTGCTACAAAGCTTCTGGATACCATGCGGTATGAAACATGCTCGATTACTTGTTCTTTAAATGAGATTTGAGTTCTTTGTTTGTAAACTAAGATTATTGGATATTCTACTAAGTTACATAATTGTGCAGGAGAACATTCTCTCTGGGATATGTCTTGGAGCCTTGCAAATGTGCTTTCTCTCAACCGACATTTGATGGAAAAGCTTTTGCAACCAATTACTGCAAAAGGGACTCATTTCTGATTTATAAATCAGGCATCAATGGGACCTAACTTGTTCTCATTGTCATTTAGCTTGACATGGGCCAGGTTCTCAATATGTGAGACGATTAAGTGAAACAGGGAAAGCATGTTGTTAAACCATGGTAAACATATTGTTCCTTTATTCTTTGGAAATGGGACGTTTTTGCCAATTATTTCAACAATTGTCGTAAATCTAGAATATCAAGAAGATGTGAGGTTATGCAAATGATTCCTCCTAGGTCTCATTTTCTGAGTATCTATTTCTAAAACATTGAGAGTCCATCTTGTTTTATCCATTATGAACTCTATAAATCTCTTTTGCTTTCCTAAGTTTCAAACTGAAAATGGGTAACTGTTTATGTAGGTAGAAAATTGAAAAATTCTGCTAAATTATTCACACAAGAATAATCCTAGAAAAACCGTGTTACATGATGTTCAGCATCTCAAAAGTTTCATGGTACTTGGATGGGGAGTTAATAGCGTATGATTAGAATTTGTAACAGTAAAGTATATTTTACTTCTAAATTTTCAATCTAATATGAATTGGTAATTTAAAACATAATACTGCAATTTTGCTTTGTGCTTATTTTGAAGGGATTGTTTTGATATTGGCATATTGACAAAAGATGCGATTTTGTGTAAAGTTGGCCCCTTATTCCATGCTATGCATACTTCATTTCACATGTGCACACATCCTTATAGTTTACCCTATCCACTTGTTTAGCACATCTATGCTTGCACTTATTTCCACACACACGTGATCCATCGAGATCTAACCCCTTTAATTTCTTGAGACTAGTTCTTGTTTGTAAGGTTGTTCTCTAGATCATAGAATTTACTTGTTTAAATTATAAATTTTAAACTCAAATTTGATTGATTGAATGATTTCCCACCTTTACATTTCTTGTCTAGGGTTGACTAAACACAAGTTTGTGCAATGTGTAGTCATGCCCTTGTATTTAAATACATTCAATGCATTCATTTTAATCATCGATGAAGCAAGAAATCAATTCATGTTTATACTTCAATTGGTGCCCTAAAAGGATTCTAGCTTGTCATAATAATTCTAGAAGTGTTTGTATGATTAAGAGTTGTTTTTGATCATTATTCAGTTTTTGAGGTTGTTTTGGGAGAATTTGATTCTCTGTTACTAATCAACAACCCTAAAGGTATTTCTAAATATTGCCAAATTCTTGGATATTCTAGGGACATAGAAGTTAAAGGTGATCATGTATCTTGAATAGAGATTAGCAAAATAAATAAGATGAGTGTGAATGCATTAAAAGTTTGTGCTCATGGATTAGTCTTAGATTGTTGGACTCGTTCTTGCATAGAGTCAAGAATTTTTTTCTATCCCAAGGCAATCACCAATCTATCATTCCTTGCTTATAATCTTGAAACTTATCAAAGTTTGCTCTTCATACATCTTTGTGCATTCATTGGTTATTGAGGAAAGCATATTTGTTTTCTATTGACATTCTTGGTCAAGAAAATATACGACTAGAGTAAACTACATGCACTTTAGCTTCAAGTCTTATGGTAGGGTTCATCTCTTTGTCAATATCTTACTTTACTAGGCCTAGCATCTTAGTCTTTGTTTTTCTTTTCCAAGAAAATATGCCATGCGAATATCATTGGTGGCCAACACAATGTTTGAATCGGAAGAGGAAGGGTTTGACTAATTATTTCAAGGGTTTTGGCATCTTTGTCCATGATCAAGGAATCTAGGAAAGGGTTTTGATAGATCCTCAAGTTCACATTTTGAGGAGTGATAGGCCTCTAATTCTTTAGAGTAGGTTTATGTTGAGGCTAGAGGAATGTGTCCGCAAATAGTTGTTGATCTTCATAAACAACTAGATGAGCTTGTTATGCTCCTTATAAGTTTGTGTTGATCTCTTATTTTACAAAACAAAATCTTAAGATTGTAAGCCTATTGCCTACGTGTTGGTGTCAATAGGGTGTATTGCTTAACTTATTTGCCATTTAGGTTTCGTTCACGTCTTGTTAAGTTTATTTAGGGACATTTGTACTTTATCCCACATTGTTGTACATTTGTTTCTCTTGGTGGTGTATCTAATATATGCCAACCTCTTGCTCCCATATGAAGATTCTAATCTATTCTCATGTATTTGCATCCTTTGATAGAATACATTTTATTTTATTATTTTGGCTTTCTTTGTTCTTTGTGTAGTGTAGAAAATTGTATACTTTTAACAATTTCACGTTATGTTTTATCCTAATTTATTGGATTTAATTAAGCTTCTAATATTTCAAATTATGCATTCCAAAGCCTAATTTTTATCATTTTTCGAAGGACAAGCATTGAACAAATGTATCCGATCATTAAATTATCTTTGACTTTGAGTGTCCTGGAAATTTGGGTTAGGACCCATTTGCCCATGGGCGACTAGGTCCCCCTTCTTAGCTAGGACCCATTCGCCCATGCGCAAGTAGGCCCCCTTCTTAGCTAGGACTCAAATTCAAATATGTTAGCAACATTTTTGCATCCAAAATTCAAATATGAAGTGTCGGCTTTTGGAATCTAATTTTTAGTAAATTGGATAAACACCTACAAATACCTAGTCATTTCACCATTTGAAGTCTAAGTGAAAGTAACAACTAGTAGGACACATAATTGAGCAAATACTATTGTTAAGAGCAAATCAAGAGCAACATATCAGAGTTTATTGCAACAATTAGAGATCCAACATCATATCAAGGTTTATGTGTGTTCTTGTTGTCATTGTTTTGTGAAGGTTAACATCTTTTTGTAGGTCTCCAAAGCATTTAAATATTCAAACAAGCTAGATCCAAATTTTTGAAGAGATGTGTGACTTCAGTCCTTCAAAGAAGCCATTGAAGGGTGGTGAGTTGTAGCATTTTGTTCATTCATCATTCTTTCCTCTCCATTATCATTTATCATTGACATTTTGCCATTGTGGAAGTGGGAACACTTGTACGGGGTTTGACTGAGGCAAGCCCCTATATGGCACAACATCTTCCCTCTTTGTGAATGTGCGGGTTACAAGTTTGAAGAGGATTGAAGAGAGTTTGAAGATCCATTTTGCATTGTTGCATTTTTTGTCATCAACCTTGTCAAGACACAAAAACTCATCTACAGAATTTGCTGACGACATTCCAACAAGTTATCAATTGAGAATCAAGAGCTCGGATCCAACACAAGAGGACTGCAAAAGCAGTTTCAGGACCCCCCATCAAGGACCCATTCACCCTTGGGAAACTGAGTCCCTCTGCACATGTTGAATCTAACTTTTGGTGATAGATGCACAACAATTTGCACTTTCCATATCCACTTGCAAAATAATGTTTTAGTTTGTTTACTTTCAGGAAATCACATTCATCATATTAGGTCATATAGTCTAATCAGGGCAATCATTCTAAATCATTTCCAATTCATTCCTGAGACTCAAAAGGATCAAATCCAAGCCTGGTTGACTCACCTTGGAGGTTGAAAGTCAATCTATGCACCTTGTTGATTTGCATCCTAATGAAATCCTAGAAATGTCGGGACATTAACCCTAGGTTTTGGATACTAAACTTAGGATATCCATATTTTTATATTTCACTTTGTATTAGGCTTTCTTGGTCTTGGGTGACTATTTCCATAGCCAAATCTTACATGGTATTAGAGTAATTGAGAGCCTTTGGTTAATTTATTGGAATATTGAGGATTGCATATCTTTTATTTTTTTGAGATACTAAGTATGCTCTTCTCTTCCATTTTTGATGATTTGGAGAATTAAAAAAGTGTGATAGAAATATCAAATTGTAGGGGTTTTTTCCTTGTGGTTTTATATTTCAGATGCACTCAGGGAGATCGTGGGAGCAAATTGGACCTCATCATTGCTTATTTAGTGTTTGAGAAAGTCAAAATTTCCTTTTGTCATATCTTATTTGGACACTTGGGCCAATTTTACGAGGTTTTGCATTTGGGAAGTGGTTGCAAGATTTGGAGGGTAGCCACAACTTTGGGGCATTTTGGATTAAAATTGACATTGCTATTATGTCCAAAAGGCTCAAGAACTCATATTTGAACTATAAAATTGTCAAAATTGGAGCACTTTGGTCTAGGGCCTCAAAGGATTTTTTTTCTTTTGGTCAAATCATATAATAGTACCATATTTTATCCTACTGCACAATATTGTAGAATATTTTGCATAGATGGGCGTCAATAGAATCTTTAGGGTGTATTACTTAGCCCATTGGGCATTTTTGGTTTTGTTTGCAAGTTTTTCTATAAATGCAGGTTAAATTGCATATGATCGTACCTATAGTATTGTGCATGTGTTGATCCATTGTGTGGATGCCACCTAGCATAGGATCATGCTAACATTGCGTTCCTAGTAGGGGCCCATTTGCTTGCAACCACCCACCCCTTGTCGATTTGTGACTTGGTCAACACCTACGTAGGTGACACCACCTCCTCTATGTTCGACAAGCTAAAACCACCCTTCAACCCTTAGAAATTAGTTGCCTATTAATGGTAAGCAGTTTGAAACTTCAAATATGTGGTTTTCTCATATAGGCATTTTTCCAAAATCTTGAGTGGTTTTAGAATCTATTATAGCATCTTAGAATATTTTGGCCCCTTTGAGTTTTTCAATAGGTGACACCAATGACCACCTTCCCCAACTCAACCCCCTTTACCATTGGAATTTTGAATCTATAATTCAACTTTAGAGACTCCATTCTTTCTTGTATTTGCTCCTCTTTTCAAGCATTTATTTTAATTGGGCTATTTTTCTATGTTCTTTGTGGTGGTGCAAATTGTTTTAAACTTTGATTCATGAATTTTCTAAAATTTGTAATTTTTTGCATAGTTGTTGAGTAGTTCTTATTTTGGAAACTTCCTAAACTTTGTTTGGGTTCATATATACTCCTTTTCATGTGTGATTTTTTAAAATGTAGTTTGTTTACTTTGTAGTGGTGCTATTAGTTTGTATTCATTGCAATAAAAAGATTGCACTTTCACCATTTTAGTCTTATTTTGGCAATTGTAAAGCATTGAAATTATTATTTTTTTATTTTTTGCAAGTGATGATTATAATTATATTAAGTATAAAGTGTCAAATTATCTTTTCTTGTGGGGGGTTGGAAGGGAGGGGTATTTGATTGAGTAATTTTGGGGGTTGGGAGTGTTTTGTGGTTCTACATTTTCTCTTGCTAGATTAGTTTATTGCTTATTTGGTTGAGGAGAATATCATTGTTATTCATGTGGATTTTAGCTCATCCTTCAATTATTGAATTGAAAAGAGAGAACTATAAGTCTTGGTGAGATGGTAGTCTAAAACATTTCAGATGGCTCAATCCTTTTCCCTTTCTCTATGAACCTATTCCTAAACCAAATATCTATTGGTGAAATTGTGTATAGAAATTCAAGATGCCATATGTCAAATTTATTGGTATCAATGTTGAAATCAATACAAGGTTTACTATATCAAGCATTGAGACCCCTTGTGCTCATTGGAATAAAAATTGTAGATGTGTGGAGATCTAGATGGTTTCCAATCCCAAATGATCTTGTTTTGGACAGTCTTGTTTTCCTAGATTATTGTCATAATACTCACTATGATAGGGATATAGCTATGGTGTTAGATTAATGGGAAATTATGGAATGTCATGAAGATGTAGAGACTTATCTCACTTTGCCTCTAGAGATTTTGATTGATTCTTTGGCTCCTATGACTCCTATATCACTGAGTTAGCAACTAGAGGTTGATGACTCTTCACTTCTAACACTTGTAGATTCTATAGTTGTTCATCCTTAGGATTCTTGTGTGGACACTACATTATGGGATTCTTCATCTCTTCTTGATCATTAAGACGATTGTTTATATGACATACACTATTTGTCTGTCAAATCCCATATACAAGATGTTCATGATAGTATTAAGGACATTCATCTCCTCTTTGATGACTGTAGCATCAAAAATTGTCACCCTTGACAATTTCACACTAGGTTTATCTCCCCCTATGTGCGTGGACCTAATTATGCATTTAATTTCCCATTTTATGAATATCTTCAAAATATTGAAAGATGGGATTACAAATAAACATTTAATATTTTCCCTTGATGTTTAAGGCCCCAATAAGGATGGGTCTGGACTAGGGCACCCAACGCCCTTGTCCAACCCTTTTTGGCTCAAATTTAAATGTGTTAGTGTTGGTATTTTATTATTTGAAAATTTGGATTTATTTGTCGACTATCGGTATTTGATTTTCGGTAAATTAAAAAATGTATATAAATACAAATCATTTTCACCATTTTAATCCTAATGAATCCTAAAATATTCATTGAGAAAAAATGAGCATCCTAGAAGCAATCAAGAGCAGTCAAGAGTAGAATTAGCAAAATTATTGTAACATTTATTTAAGTCAAGCATCATGTTAGTTATGCATCATATTTTTATGTAAGTTTATTCATGTTTTGTGTCCATTTGTTTTGTGAGTACTAACACTTGTAGGACTTAATATAAAGCATCAATTTATCCTTGAAGGTGATGAGTACGCAACTTCAATCCATCAAGAAATGTAGATTTGAGTGGTGAGTTGCAACAATTTGTCAATTTATCATTTGTTTATCCTTTGTCCTTTGCCTGACCAATCTGATCATCTTGAGGGATATTTTCAAAGTTTGGTTAAATCATTTCACAAAGCCCCTCATGAATTTGTTTTCTTTCTTTTGAATTTAGAAAATTGAGACAATAGTGCATATGTATCAACAAGAAGTATAAACCTTGCAAGAAACTTCACTTTTAAGCTGTCCCAAATCGTAATACATCCATTTCAAATCCTGAAACCACTTTGCAACATGCCCAATGAGGCTTTCAACAAACAATCACATACACATCTTCTTCTTGGACTCCCAAAAATCCACAAGCAACAATAAATGCTTAATGCTTTAATTAGGATCTTGTGAGTTATCTCCACTATATTCTGGAAAATATTTTCTTGATCTTGTAAGCAATGTTGCGTACTAGGGTAGTGCTAATGGTCCAAATTGAGTTCACCATGACTGAGATGAAACCAATGCCATGATGTAAGTATGAAAATAATAACAGATATATAATTTCTATAGAGTTGCCAACCTCCATTCAAATAAATGAGGTACTCTTTAATTTCTGGAGAATAAGATGCATCAGTCTTTTTGTCCCCAACAGAGTCACCAAAAAATCTGTTGGTAAAAAAATTTGTCACTGTAGTTTTGCCTTAAAAAATGACTATGAGTTGCCTTGTTGAGCAATGACAAAAGAACCAACAGTTGGAGTGATCATTGTTGGATTATTGATCTTCTTCTAAATTTTAGAGGTACAACTCCCTCGTATGATGAAATTTATATTTTTAATGGGTATGCCTTTAACCAAAAAGCATGAAAGGAAAATAAGTTAAAATAAAGACAAGGATAACTTTCACAAAAAGGAGGATGAACACACATGATCATCCCTCAAAGGCATAAAGAGCACATAAGATGAAGGAAATAATTGTAGTTAAACATATGACAACATCAAAGAAATAATTGTAAATTCACCAATAGAAGAATCCACAACACAAAGAAAACATATTTGATTCATAGACTATTCATATTATTCTTCATTTATTTCTTTAATTGAAGAGCTCATAGACTCTTTCCTGTGTACAAAATGAGAAACTCAATCTTCTCCTTCATAAGTTCCCAACTCCTTGCCCAAAAACTCAACCCTCCTCTCTTAGAATTTTTACAATAAATAGAAAATAGCGACTTTTTCAGTTTTTGTCACTAACTCTTTTTCAATTTGGGAGTTTACAAAGTTTTATAAAATAAATTACAAAAAAAAACTCCCGAAAGTACTTTTCAACAATTTTTGAATATAATAATGGACCTTTCTTCTTTTTCGATATCTTTATTCATGCCTCAATGTATTTCCAATAATATATTGTCAAAGGTCATGAATTTTTGGGATTTTCTTGCATGTTTGCACCTTTACCACTTTGGCATGACTTGTAGGGTATAAAGACATCCAATTTTATTATTGAAGAGGATGGGAAAATTAGTTTAGATAAGAACTAGCAAGAAGATACTCCTAGGCACTTAAGGTTTCAACTCCATGAAAGGGAAAATACATATTTTTGTATTTTGATGATCTAGGTTCATCCCAAATGTGTAATGAACTTATTTTGATGTTTGAAGGATGAGTTTAAAGTGTGGAATTAACATTGATTGAGTGTTTCCATTGAAATTGTGTTCATTTATGGATGTATGTGTGTCAATTGGCCAACCAAATGATTGTAAATACCTTGCAAATCTTTTGCATGGTATCTTTTCACAATAATGAAGGAAATATTTAGGTCTTTTTGTAGATTACTAAGTAGACTCATTTGATATTTTACAATTTTTTTAATTTCTTTCAAGAATGCTTGTGTAGAACCTAGTTAACTTATGTACTCTAAGGGGTATAGTCTTCAATGAGACTTTCATTAAGGTATCACAAGATCTTAATTATTACATGTTTTGAATGAATCCATGACTATATTTCTCACTAGAATTGGTATTTATATGCTATTGTCTCCAATTATCATCATCCCAACACATTAAAATAATTCAATTATAATAATTTTCTTTTAGTTGTGATGTATTAGTTTTTATAGATTTCAAGAGTAAGTGTAGCTACAATAGGGGTTGTTATATCCATATCATAAAAAATATGCCTAGTAAATTCTTTTCTATATAAAGGTGTATAGCCTTGTATGTTCAAACCAACACATAGATAAATTGTGGCACCAATATAGTACACTATGTAGTGGTTATGGTTTGTAGTAAGATAGTTTTTCAATCCATGTAATATCTTTTAATTAAGCACCTTTGGGAAACTCCCATTGGTCTTATAGAACTAAGAGTGAAGGAGGTCTTACCCACCTCAAAAATTGGTCCTAAGTTGCCCAAATTGAATATAAGTGTGGTATTCTTCCTAGGTCTAATAACCTTGACACCTTAAAAAATATCCAACCTTTGGGATTTGGGATCTACAACTTAGATCAACAACATATAGTATCCACATGTTGAATGTTAGGTTGGCTAAAAACGCAAATTTCTTTCTGCTATTGTTACTGTGAGTTACACCAAGTTTCAAATTAAGAAAAATAAAATTATCATTGAATATTCAAAGGATGAGGTCATAAAGGATCATTTTTAGTTCTTAGATGAAGAATACAAGGTGGTTCCCTCCAATCCCTTCTCAATACCTAATTCATCGACGTTTTTGGTTTCTTGTGGTTTTTGTTGTCAACTAAATATCACATTGTTGTTTTCCCACTACTTTATTTTTGCACTATGATTTACCTTCAATTGTTCCTCTTTTGGATTTTCTATCTTTATTTTTATTTTCTCATCTAGTACCACATTTATGTAAAACTGTTTGGACCCTTTCAAACATTCATTTGTTACCAATTTAATAAAAATGACTATGTAAACCAAGATTACACCACTGACAAGGAATATACTCAAAGTATTGCATAATAAAAACACATTTAAAAGTCATTATGAAAATTATTTAAGAACATGATACATAATTATCTTATCAAAATTGATTAGTTACACTTAAAATTAATTAGTCTTATCAATAAGAATTTCTAGACATTTACATATGGTATTAAATCTATAAATATAAATGAGCATTGATTCATTTTGGAATCATAAATTTCACAACTAAAAACTTATTCTATTCATAGGTTGAAATGCCAAGAACAAAATATAAAAATCTTAAAATATTTATGATAACAATAAGCCCTGAAACAATCCTTAATCATACACATTTATTGATTATATAAAGAAAATCCTGGCTTGCCAAATATTCTCCACTATTAGAATCCTCCAAAAAAGAATTCACATCTTGTTGATTTTGTAGGGGTGTAAGATAACCCCAACCAATATTTTACTTTCCATCTATAAACCCACTCCTAGGAATGATACTCTCCAAATTTGGGTTGGAGTTTATAATACAACTTGAGAGAGAGAATCACAAGTACATGCGATCAAAATTTCACACTCATATTAGGGTTGATTGATAATTTTTCTCATGTTATAATTGTAGACTTAAAACCTTAAGAATAGTCTATTTGTGTGTCTATAATTATACCATAGAACTACAATCCTCAACCTATATATAGCTTAAAAAGAAGACAATGCATTACATACATTGCATGCAAGGAAAACTATACCATACAATTCTTAACCTAATAGCACACAAAATGAATGTCAATCAATCAAGCTTAAATAGGAATAATCACAAAGAGAATGGAATTTTTTTTTCTATCTTCCCATAAACATCCCTTAAACTCAAGATTTAAGCAATTTTAGAAGAATAAATCCCTCAAAATAATTTACATAAAAAAGCCACCACTATTTAATAGTGAAGAAAGAGTCAAATAATGAATAACTTCAAGATTAAACAATGAAGAAAATCCACTTACTAATTTTTTTGACCCTTTCTAGAAATTTCCCACCTCTTTTTCTTCCCTATTCACCCCTTTCTCTATCCATTTCTCCATTTTCTCCTTCTCCATTTCTTTCTCATACTATATACAATAAAAAACGCTTAGTGATTTTTTTCCTCCAACAATGAAGAACCCCTTTGACTTCCTCAAATTTCATGTTTCTAGAATGATAGAAACTTTCCAAAAAAAATCCCTTTTTTTCCTTTTCCCCCATTTACTCATGCATTTAATTCTTTTAGATGAGATACATACCTCCAACACCCAAGCCTACCCTTACCATGCATGGGGCCATTCCCCCAAACTAAAATCAAATTCAAAACTTTAGGAACCCACATAGGCCAAAGTTTTTATATTTGAAAAGTTATATCCTTAAGACTTAAAAAAATATGATTGTAACATGCCCATTGTTCTACCCAATAATTTTTCCTATGTTTTACTCACAAGTGAATAGTTTAAGAAGCCAACACTTAGCAATAAATTTTAATTTTTTTCTTTTCTATCCAATAACAATATGCACATTTGAAATAACCTCATTCCAAACTTTCCCATTGCATTACAATGAAATGTTACAAAAACCCAAGTAATGATTTCATATTACATAATTGCATGATAAAATTTCACATTTACAATTTCCATAGAGATGGATACATGAATACATACATAGTTTCTAAGAGATTATTGAGATAGAGATAAAAATGGTCCAGCTGTCCTTCCTCAAATATTGGCCGCCAACTGCATGAGGGAGAGCATCACTCAAGCACTTTTCTACCAACCACGAACTTACTGCGGTCCCCCACACATCTACCTACTGGTAAGATGGACCTACCCTTCAATGAAGAGATTGGTTTGGGAACCTCATAATTTTAGCCTTCTCGGAGCATGGTGTTGTGTCCTACATAACTAGAGCTTCCATACAGTGCCTACAACCTACATGTATGACATTCCCTGCCTAGTATGCAAACCTGGATCATAGTGAACTAAAAGTGTAAATAGTGGCAACTTACACTACTTTGGCCAAAGTATTCATCACCCAAAATTTAGAGTAGAGGTCACATGCTCACCCACCTTTCTAGCTCGATTTAGTTTTGACCATTCATACTCTTTACGCACATTTCATTTAAAAATAAAGTGATGACATAATAAATTTACTAACTAGGTTACACCCTTTCCCATGGATTATCCTAACCCTAGGAATAACCAAGTTATCCATACAGGTATTCATAACGTCACAACATTAAATGATTCCATTTCAAAAAGTATGATCTTATCAATAAATGACTTCAATTCAAAAGTATCTCAACAATAAATGACTTCAATCAAAAGTATAATCTCATCAATAAATGACCCATTCAAGGGTGTAATCAACAATCAAGTGATCATAACAATCTTAAACCCTTTTCTTTTAATATGACTCAAATATTCACATGTTTACAATGTTCACTACATTTGTATATAATCTGGAGGACATTATCAACTCGCGAGGAGTTTGTGCTTCTACACCCATAATCCTCTTCACAAGATGGCTTGGGGTTACCGAAATGTGAGTGCCCTTTTTAAATTTTGTGAATAGGAATAGGCTCTTAGTCAGAAAATAAGAAAATACCATAATCACCAAAATACATTTTTCAACCCTAATGTTGAATATTGTTATATCAATCAAGTTTACACCCTAACCCTAGGGAAATACTCTTTTCCTACTTTCAAGGAGATATGAGTAATCAATCAATTATAGAATATTTACATGGTTGCATAACATCACAATTCATTAATGATGACATGCCTATCATGCCATCATTCTGGTTGTATTACTAACCTCATTATCCGTAAAGGTTTACCTAACATCATAAGCTAACAACTTCAAGATAGCACTTCAATGTAATAATATTTCCCATACATCTCAATTCATGCAACATATGTATAGTTTAAATTAAGTATAGTTCCAATAGCAACATAACCACTGTAATTCCAAAAATAGAGTTTATATAAGTATTCCCAAATAAAAAGGTTTCGCCAATTCAAGACTCATCCAAGAATCAAACAAGATTATCCCAAACTAGGAAATAAACCACGTTCACAAAAATAAGCTTATCATGAATTTAAAACAATCCTTTCCAAACAAAGACATTCACAAGAATATAACCTTTCAAACATAAAATAATAAGGAATAGAAATCAACATTCCTGTAAATAAAGCTCCAATCGATATTACTTCTTTCCTAGCTCAACTTCCACAATTCCACTTGCAACCTATCTCCAAAATCTAGCCTCTCATAAATACTCTCCACAATTACAAATCCACAGACAAATCTCTCTCTCTCAAAACAATGTTTTCACAAAAAACTATAAAAGAATAACAATAAATAAATTCAAATGGAAAAAGTGTAATAAATGGTAGAGAGAACACCTCTATTTATACTAAAATCTGAGTATCTTAATGCTACGAGTAAGCTTCTAAAACTGCCACCTTCCTATCAACTAAGCTCAAGAAGTGAGAGGTGGCTGATCAAAACACTAGTTTGCAAACACCTAAACAATCCAACTTCTCAACTAAGAATGAGTCACCCATATCTTAATAACAACAAAGATTAAATTCAGAAAATGCAACCTTCAGATTTCCTTATAGCAGTATAAGTTGACTACCTCAACCAACTCGTGCTAAAGACCAGGTCTCAAGCTATGCGTTAGTTTTAAAGCGCAACAAAATACTTTTCTTCTGTTCACTCTTTCCAAATATGGTGCCACATTTCACATTCCTGTGCCCTTTATTCTGACTAAGTCAACACATTATGAGTTCATCAACTCTTGCAAATGACTCAATCCATACTACTTTATGCGCGCAGGTTCACATTTAGCCATTTCATTTAACATGGCAGTGCTTGCAATCCCCATTCCCTTTCATGTGCTATTTTTATCTTCTTTCAAACGCTACACTTATGCACTGGTTTTGCATTCTTATGCGCTTTATATGCGATTTGCTCTATACTCTCTTAGATGCTCATGTATATATATGCGATGCATATGTTTTGACTTTTAAATAGCCATTCTTCCTTTATTTGGTCCGCTCTCCATATGGTCGACTTTATTGGTATATACATATATATAGAAATACGACATATTCTTACAAGTCTTAATCAATTCAAGATACTAGAATTACTTTTATTCAAACGGAGAACAATTAAAAAACCAAAGACTAAAACCAAAGTCATCCAAATCACCCCCAAACTATGACCAAGGATTGCCTACCCGATTCCCAATCTAACTTGACTCTTCTTAACCAACTAGGGTGTGAGTGTGTGATAGCTCAAATAGGCATATTAAGGGTTACCAGACCAAGTTCTTCTCCTAAGTGATACTCCCCCTCTCTTACCCGAGGGATCAAATCCTTCCTATACCCAACTTAATGCATCACAAAGGTAGTTAGCCGCTCACATGAACTCATTTGCATCATCAAAGCATTAAAGTATTCACATTGCAATACATATTCTTTTGAATCGCATCTTCTATCAGTATAAAAAATAATCATTCTTTCAAAAGCAATAACATATTAATGCATATTTTAGTATTTCATTCACCTATTAAACATATTAAGGTCACAATTTACATTTATCATCATATTTACTCAAGAAGGTAAAATTAACCTGATAACTGAGAAACAGAGTGTTACAATAATAAAAGAATCAATATATTAAAGACCACTCTAAGGGTAAAAATAAAATGACAAGGTTTTGAAACTTATGATTAAAGAAAAAATATGAAAATGAGCCCCTCTTTCATCTAATGGGGTACATTCACAACAAAATTCAACAATGAAAGAACAAATAAAACATTAGAATAATAATAATTATTAAACGCGTATATCTAGATACTAGGGTGTCTTATAAATTATATATCAATGATATTTAAAATTTGGGAATTATGATGAAACCTACAAATAGTAATTTTCTAGAATTATAAATTATAGTTTTAGAATAAAAAAATAAATTAGAGATCAAGATGCATATGATACCTTCTTTGAAGAAAAATATTATTTTGTCCAATCCATCATTACAATATATAAAATATATACATATACAAATATTAAAGCATAAAATGTAGTAGAAAAATATTATGCATTACTTTTCTAGTCAACTTTGAAAAATGGGTTATGAGGTCCCCCCACATGAGAAAATATCAATGGGTTATGAGATCCCCCCGAAAATATCAACCTAGTATTTCAAAAGACAAAATGTTTAAAAATTTAATACAATCGAATTATCATACAAATAAGGATTTTTTTCTATCATCTCAGGTTTATCTTCCCAAGTATCACTTCTTTGGTTCATTTGGTATCATCATATCAAGACATAGATAGATTATTTATTTCTACATTTAAACTATGCTAGTCCAATTTTTGATTGGCTCAAGGATGATTTCCTCATTCTTTGTGTAGATTCTACAAATTTAGTACATTGTTCATATCAGGTATATATTTTCTAAAGAGTGCAATGTTGAACACATTATGAATTCAAGAGAGAAATGGTAGGAGAGCTAGACAATAAGACATTGGATTGCTAACTTTTGTTATTTCAAATGGTTCAACAAATCTAGGAGATAGCTTAGAAGCTTTCCCAAACTTAAGAGATTTACTCAAAGAAACATCTTTTCGCCTACCTTATAGCTACAAGGTGATATTTTAGACAAAAAAATATTTTCCTATCAATAGCCTCCTTAAATATTTACTTTACCAATTTTATTTTCTTATCATACTATTATAGAATTCACCACCTAATTTTCTATATTTTCCATCCCAAAGGAGTTTTGCATTGTTTTCCATAAATACCTAAAATGGAGCTATTTGAAGAGACTAACAATATGTATTATATAATGTTACTTCTACTAAATAAAATTGGTCTTCTCATTTGGAGGCTTGATGCGTTACATACATGTACAATATATCTTCCAATGATTTTTTATAGCTCTTCTCATTTGACAATCCACTTCTAGATGGTAAGTTTAAAAAAGTTTTACTTGGTATCAAATGTAGAAGTTAGTGTGATCCAAAACTTTGAAGTGATTTATGTATCTCTATCTAAAATAATAATATCTAATACACCATACAGGTGTGCCACTTCCTTCACAAAATGGGATGCTATTATAGTTGCATCATCTTTTATGTTCCCAAACATAAAATAGGAAATTTTTATATTTTTTTCTATCACAAGAATGGATCTATTTATATTTCAAGAACGTGGTATCCATATTATACATTTTATCAAAATGGCTTCCCACTTATGATGAGGTATATCATGTGGGTCCAACAAATCACTAATGTGGTAATGTTTAACTTGTTGGAATTCTAATAATCTCGCCACAAATTCCACCACCCTAACCTTCATTATAGGCCAAAAAAAGTGTTTATGTTTATATAGCATCTTACAAACATCAAGATTGGAAAATAAGTTGTTACATTCAACTCTTCCAATAATATTTTCCTTAAATTTCTAGATAAGGGTATATATATTGTTCCATTTTACCTTAATAAACCATCTAAATCAAATGAATATCTAGAATCATTTTTTTCTACCTTTTTAGTAGAAATATCCTAATCAAAGAATTTAATTATTGAAGCAATATTTTTTCCTCATTTCAAATTATCGATTTGACATGGTATCCAAGTATTTTATTCTATTGAGTGCAATAACAACATGATTTTCTTCCCCTTTCACATATGATATATTAAAATAATAATCACTTATAAATTCAAGCCTTATTTGTTGATGAATACTTAGATTTTCTTACTTGACAATATACACCAATCTCTTATGATTAGTTTTTAACTCAAATGGTTCACTAATTAGTTTATGTCTCCATAATTTTATAACAAGCATTACAACCACAAGATCAAGATCATGTGTGGTATAATTTTTTCTTTCCCTTTTAATTTTGTAGATTCATATCCAACTACACATCCTTCTTGAACTAAAACTCCACCCAATATCCAAATAAGCATCCATCCAAACAACAAATAGACCATTTAGATTGAGAATGAGTATTATTGTTAAAAAGTAAGCAGTATTGACGAGGGAGCAAACCCAAGACACAAAATAACACTCACAAAATAGAGAATAATATTTTATTCAAAAATATGGAACCCTTACATGCAGAGGATCTCAAATCCTCGAGCTCTGTGATACATGCAAATTACAGACTTACAGAAAATTACCCAGATTTCCCTTTCGCAGCATGCGAACTTCTTTCCCCAAAAAGTTATCCAAAAATCATAAACTAGCCCATAAATAGCCCATTTTTGGCTTGGAGCCAAAAACGACATTCGAGTTATGAGTTTTGGCGGTTTGGCGCCTAAAATTAAAATTTAAAATTCAAACTTAAATTCACATTCGAAATTAGCACATTTCTAAAATATGCACCAACTTCCGGAAGCCATAACTTTTAATCCGACCGTCGGATCTTCAATGATAATACCTTTTCAGAAAGCTCTCGAAAAGAAGATTTTCCACAAAGTAGGCCTATGGCTGACTACTTTGGGATTTTTTGCAAATTTTCAGGCCCATCCGAAACTGTTTAGTGCCTCAAATTGGACTCGGAAGGTTTTTCAGGGCAAAAAGCAGAAACTGGAACTTGAATAACTTTCAAACCGTGAATGATCTTGACTTGATTCTTTCGCCAAAGTGTTTATTTTTCCATCCTGAACCTTCCCATAAACTTCTGTCTTCCCACGCCTTCAAATTCACACATGCTAAAAATAGCAATTGAGCAGAAAAAGCAGAAAAGCAGTTTTGAAAGTTGGAAACTCTTATTCGACGAAAAGGGTATCCATAAATGCAAAAGCATCTACAAAAAAAAAATGGGAACATAAATGGAAAACATCTTTTTGGACGATGCAAGATTGCCCTCACACCACTGAATGCTCCTGCATCAAATATTTTTAATTCCTAAAATTTAATCTAACAAGTTTTATTGCAATTAAATTTATTTTCTTTTATTTTGTAAGAATGTGATTTGGTTTGCAATTTAAGAGTAGTTCTCTACAAAGTTCTAGTAATAATTGACAAGTCCCATGAAACTCCTTGCTTTAGTCACATTCCTAGAAGTTGATCATTCTATTATAGCCTTGATCTTTATAAGATCAACAACCACTCCATCATTGCCAATAATGTAATAGAAATACTATTTTTTTTGGAAAAACTACATTTGGAAAACTTCTCATAAAACTTATGTTTTCTCAAGTGTTGTAGAACTAGAATTAAGTATTTATTGTGCTCTTTCAAAATTTTGGAGTAAATAAGTATATAATCAATGAACACAAACAAACTTGTGAATAATATCTCAAAATTCAATATTTTTAAAATTCATGAATTTGATAGGTTCATTTGTAAACCAAAGGGTAACCCGATAAATTTATAGATATCATACCTTGTCCTAAAAGTGGTCTTATGAATATTCTCATTTGATATGGATTTGATGATTACTAAGTATAAGTCACTTTTAAAAAAAATTATTGCATCTCTAAGATGATTAAAAATTATTCCATAAAAGGAAATGACTACTTATTTTAATGGTGACTTTATGAAGCATTTGGTAATCAATAAAAATTATAAGTGTGTAACTTTATTTTCATTAAGAGTATAGGTGCACCCCAAAGAGACACACTAGAGATTATTAGACCCTTCTTAATAAACTCATTTGACAATTTTTTTTAATTCTTGTAAGTTAGATACATTCATCATGTAAGATGCCTTTGAAATAGTTGTTGTCATAGGAATCAACACTATATAAAATTCAAATTACCATTTTAGAAGAATTTAGGGGAGGTCTTAAAGAAAAACATCCTTTTAATATTTCAAAATTTGATTGATAAAGAGTGGTGTACATTTCTTGCAACCTTAAAAATGTAGCTTTCACAAAAAATAACTAGCAACCTTTTTCTTATAACTTTCCTCATTTTCTTAACTAATATTATATTTGGATTTCCTTGATTTAGAATCCCATGTAAAAATATCCCCAACCTTGATTTTCCACACAAGTAGCCATTTTATTCACATAATCCACTTAATCTTTGTGTTATTATATCTAGTTTATTCCCAAGATGACATCATAAGACCACAAAGGCACCACTGAAAGATCCACTTTAGTGCAAAAAGTTATACAATCCAATTCCTAATTTCTTGGCCATTTTGGCTATTTGAAAATTTCTATCGATGAAAAATTCCATACTTTCTTCTTCTCTTAAACACTTTTTTTTTTTTTGGGATCCCACGCCAATTAAAAACATTAGGGGAAATGAAACAAGTAGTAGCCCATAAATCTACAGGATGGAAATTTATTTCCTAGCTATTTTATCATCAAAGTCCACCAATGAAGTTTGTAGATCATTATACTAGTTAGGAATTGTTACATAAATTTTCTTAGTGGTTCCATAATACAATCTTTGGCATAATGGGCCTTGTCACAGTATCAACAACCCAATACAAGCTAGTTGGATAATTGGATACAATTGATGAAGGTTATAAAATAGATTTAAAGGATAAATATATTTTAAAGTTTGATATTAATGTGTTTAAAGTATTATGGTTTAGTTTAATCTTATGTCAATTTAGATTGTACAAAATTGCAAAAAATGTAATGGTTATGTGCATACAATGTAGGTACTATATTTGAATTAATATATGTGGTTTTTCTAATAAAAGAAAGATAAGGTTAAGGCTAATCTCCTAAGAATTCTTTTTAACTATCTATAGGAAAAACTATTATTGGTTACAAGGAATGCTATAGGAATTATATTGAAATATAATTATATATGAAGCAATGATCAAAAAAATAGACTACAAGAATAGAAACTAAAAAGGTTACAAGAAAATTTCTAGTAATAATTATAATAATTACTGCTAAAGAAATCAAATCAATATAACAATTTTTGTTACATAAACCATGAAATAAATTAAGATAAATCACTTATTTCATGAACATTAATATTCTTTACTTAACATATTATTCACAATGGAAATATATAGATAAACCAAACCATTCTATAGAAAGAAAAATGACAACTAACCATCAAATTGTGCTATCTTTTGAGTGGGCCTTGCCTCATGCTTTTGTGTTTGAGATGGTATGATGTTAGCTTAATCTATCATGACAATACCAAACTTATAACATATATTTTATCAAAGAGGAAGTGAATACCACACTATGTAGTTTTATTTGTAATGGCATATCCTCTATTACCATTCCTTTAAGGGATTTTATAGGATATGGTAGAAAAAATATACTAAATACAACTTATGTTTGTTAGGATTATACACTTAATAATATTCTTAAATATTAAAAATACTTAATATACAAAAAAATAAGTATAATCTTAGCAATAAGATAAAAAATAATAATTTGTGACCATATAAAATATTCTACTATCAATTGCTAAAAAAAACTTTGATTATGTATGATGTCCACGGGCTCCATGATTGCATAGTACTTCTTCTCCATTGATCATATTGCAAATAATTATGTTCAACTAACATAATATGTCTTGTCATAGTTCAAAAGGCAACATAATTAATAAATTCTATCAATATTTGTTTTAACATATTAAATATTATTTATTTATAATCTAAATATTTATGGTGGAAAATGGTGAAAAGGACATGGTGTGGTATGGAAAGGGATGAAAAGGTGAATTGAATGACATAAAAAAGGGTAGAACATAGGAAAATTTAACTCACATTATTAACCATTCACTAGGCTTAACCATTCACTAGGCTGAACAAATATAAAAAATTCTTGTAGTAGGAGTTCAATTTGTAGATTTATGTTTCTAGTAAGTTAAAACTCTGGCATAATTTCCTTTATCTTCCTAATTTTTCTAATCAAATTAATTAGATTTGGAAAAAGTATTTTTGGTGGGTATTTTACTACCTAACTTTTTCCTTTAATTGAAAAGAAGCTAAGGTACAAAAATTATTCTTATGCTAATCTATGAGGAGAGAAAATTCACAAAAGCTTAGATCTAACAATTTGTAATAGAAAAACCACACATGCAATCTAATGTATTGAGATGCACATGCATGGAATAGATATAAAACTCATAATTTAACTATTGCACAACTCTTTTAAGATGAAAATATCGGTCTAAAAAATAAAAAAAATATATTACAATAAAATATCAGTACATACAACTTTAGGTACATTCCCTTACAAGAGTATCACAAACATTAAATCCTAGAGTTATTTCAATAAAATAATAACAATCCTATAATACACTATGAAAAACATCATCCAAGCTCCCTAATATATAGAAGAGACACAAATAGGAAACCATCCAATGGTTTTGGAAAATCGTGAGTAGTATGACACCCAAAACCCATGGCCAAATTCTAATGTCCCATACCAAGATTGAATTCTACATTATATTTAAAATATTCCTTAATAATTTTATAAATTTTTATAATTTATCATATTTAATATTCTAAATTAGGTACCTTAATTTGTCACATTCCTCTATTCAGGGATGATTTATAACACGCGTCATAATATTATCATCATGATTGTCAAGGTTCTAATATAATCCCCATATTAATGCTCTTACATACCATATAAATCATCAAAAGTAACTCCTATACCTTGAAATATTAAAATATTATCTTACACATCATAATAACATTATATTATCTTATTAATTTTTACTTGCATTCCAAGATCTAAAATTTGTACAATACACTCCTGAAATATTAGTTTAGTAAGCATTTCCACATGTCTTATTTCCTTTCATTTAGTATCAAACCTTGATCAACTCAAATTGCAAGTGTTGGGTAGAGAGTCTTTTGTACTAATCTTCATTTGAGTGGGAGCTTGCACAGAAGGGTTTAATATTATTATAGGAAGAGATGGAACACACAACTAGAATAGAAATGGAGAAATTTTCAAGCATAATTTTTGATCTTTGGAAGGTCAAGATGGAGGGTATTCTTATTGGGATGTAGTATATAAATCCAAACCTAATACAATGTCACAAGAAGACTATGAAAAAATAGATAGAAAATCTAAGGGTCTCATTAGGACTTTTTTGTTTGATTTAGTATTGTTGAATGTACATGAAGAGATTTCTATTAAGCTAAATCTCTACTTAACAAAATCTTTTTAAGAAATAAGTTATATAATTTTAGGATGGAGGTTGGTGGATATGTGGCTAAACACTTGAACACATTTACTATTGTTGTTACCTAGTTGCACTAAATGTTTGAATAAAAATGAATGAGGATTGTTGTATGAATTTTCTATGTTATTTTCTAGATTCATTGGACCACCTTGTTATGGATATTGGAAGCAATACCACCAAGTTGAAAATGGATGAGATGGTAGCATCATTTATTTTTTTAAAAAAGTGAATAAATACTTTTGAATCTTCCATGGAGGATCTAGTTGTTCATAGTAGATAAAAATAATTTGGCAAGAAGGATAAGAAACAAGAAAAGTCTAGATCTAAATCATGTGGTAGATCTAAATATCCTAGTAAGTCCAAGGAAAAATGTTGGAACTATGGAAAGATTGGACATTGTTTCTTCATTGTCAAGACATTGGATAACTAGTCATGGAGGGCACCATTAGTTATTATGGCCAATATATAAACTCTTTTATCGCTATCACCTTAGAGATTACTTGGTATATCCATGATTATAATTCTCTAAAAAAATATTTCCTAGTGACTTTGATTATTTGAGCTATACAATAATTAACCTCTTTAATAAATTCATTTTTGAATAGCCTTTTTAGAATTTTTTAGAGAGAGTAGCCTTAGGTTCCATAACCAAAATTTATTGATCACCCCCTACCATTTGTTCAAGTTATCATCACAATATTGGTGTGTTGAATCTATATAAATTTATACAAGATTCTTTATTTGGAAAACTAAAGATTTTTTTCTATGTATTGTGGTTGAATTAACAATACTACATTGCCATTTTCATCCTTAATCTCCCTTTGATTCTAATTATATTTTTGTACACAAGTCATGATAAGATCTATAAACTGTACTATGATATAATGAGTCCTATAGCTTACAAGTTAGCCCATTGGCTCTCAAGTTCTTAGTATTTTGGACATTTTCTTCATTAACAACCATCTCACACAAAAATATTGTAGGCTCATATTTCCCAGGTTTGTATCTAGTATGCTTCCCATATTTGTTAGTGTTTTGGAGGTTGATATGAATCCTTTAAGCTTGTACTTCATCTTGGTGAGAGATGTCATTTCTTATTATAAAGTACCTAATTTTTTTATCTAACAATAGGTGTTTTTTCTTGTTCAACTACATTTTACGTTCCAAGTCTAATATCCATGTTGCATTCCACAACCCAACTTGTATTTTGTAAAAAAATGTAATTTGTAAAGACAATTGAATTTATTGCCTATAACTAAAATTCTAACCCTCCATAAAAGTTGTAAATTCTTGCAAAAATAATTTTATATTTGTACTTTAAAGCCTAGTTATAATTCATAAAAACTTGGAAATTGAAAAAATATTCCACCTTCTAGTACTAGAGTTTAGAGTGGTTTTATTTTTTAATAAAATTTTCAAATTATAAAGAACAATGTTTGTTGGGAGTCTGAATTGCAACTAGACTTCAAGTTTTGGTTGTATTTTTAAAACCTTACAAAATGACACTAAAATCCAAAAATGGTCCTAAACTTTAAATTTTCTAATTTTTCAAGATTTAAAGTCTTCCATTAATTTGGTTTTGAATCTAGGGTTTGTAGGATTATGGATAATCAAAATTTCAAGCTTTATTTAAAACCCTAAAACTAGGGCATGAGTTTGAGAATAGTTGAAGAAACTAATATCGACCAGGGTTTGATTTTGTAATCTCTACGATTTTTTTAGGAAAAAATGATTTTTTTGAAAGCTTCCACTAGATATTTAAATAAATATTTCTAACATAAAAGAAAATTTTAGTTGCTAAATTAGGATCGAGGGTTGAAATGTAAAAACCTTAATTTTTTTTTTTTAAACAAGTGTTGAAGAGTGAAATTGGAGTAAACCTATAAAATTGTGTCAAATGCCTTCAAATAGTCTAGAATCTATGGGAAGATGAAAATTTGAAGGATATAAACTAGTTTGTAAAGAGTTGGAGTTTGAAAAGGTGAGAAAAATAAAATGGTTTAGGTTTTTAAACCTGCCCACACAAGCAACATTAATGGTGCACCACTAGTTTTGGGGAATTATGAGTGTTTTATAAATTTCCTTTTTCAATTTTTTGGGAAAACATAACAACTTACAATTAAATAATTAAAAGTGGTTCAAAAAATCTAGGGAATTTGCACTTCATAACATAAAACTTAATTAACTTTACAAATGTCAAAATAAAATGGCCCCTTAGACATTTTAAACACTTGTGAATTTGATAAAAAAATTTATTAAATAATATACATACATACACACATATATAATATAAAAAATATATAAAATAAAACATAAAGGCAACTATTTCCATAGCCTTGTCAAAAATTCCAATCTCAAAATTGAATGCTAGGGTTGCATGTTGTGGTGGGTCACAACAATAAGAAAGTGGAACCTCTAAAAATGGGTGGAGATGATGCATGGTATCGTATTGTTTAGAACATAGAGCACACCCACTTTCAAGATGTTCCACTCAAGAATAACCCTAGAGATCTCAATGCAAAAGGGAAAGTGATCTTGCAATAGGGCTATCCTAGGGGCTAAATGCAAACTAATAAGGGGTTCACCACCAAGTAAGAACTTGGAAAAGACAATGAAATGCAATATGCAACACTAAACCCTAATTCAATGCAATGACCTATGAAATGACTTAGAAAAGGAAATGAAACAACACAAAAAACTAAAGAAAAGAAGGTGTCCACCTAGAAATCTAGAAATGACTGGATGGAGGTTTGAAACACTGAAAAATATGCCTTTAATGTTGAGTGGGACTCATTCCCCAAGCTAGGTAAATCAATCCAAAATCTAGAAAACTGTGCGGAAATATGAATCTGCCAAATGGGTATATGAATCTATAAAAATTTGAAATTTGACTGGAACTGGGACTCATTCACTAGAAGTGGTGAATTAGTCTAGTTAAGCTTTCCTGAAGCTTCAAAGTCTGATCCTACTCTTCTCTATCTGCTCTATCCTTCCTGATTGAATTCTGGATCTGAAACCCTGATTTACAACCTGTAGGTGTTCTCCAATGTTCTTCAAGGCTTGATGACAACTTTGAATGATTTTACAACCTTTCTCCAATGTTGCTCCTTAGGAAATTTCCAACCTAGACCAAACCCTTGCAATAAAATGCTACAAATATGTTTGAAATGGCTGTAATGGATGTAGATCTTGACTCTTGCTTGAATGATGTTGATCTTGAATGAAACACTTGCTTGAATCACAAAACCCTACATCACAATTATTAGCACAATAACAAACATGATGCATGAAATCTTTGACATGATGATTGAAGCTTGAATGTTGTTCTAAAATGCTTGATAATATTCTCTTGAAGACACTTGAATGCTCTTTAATTGCTCTTGTGAACTCAACTTTGCTATAAGGATGCTCATTCAACTTGCTAGGTGTAAAATGAATGAAATAACCTTGTATTTATACTCAATTATGCAAGAATTCTCAAAATTACAACACTACAAGCCAACATCAGATCTAGGAGAATAAAAACCCACCAAAAATTTGAATTAATTTTTATTTTCGACCATAAGGGACTCATTCGCCAAGGTGGCGAATGAGTCCCACCAAGCCTAAATTTTGGGACTAATTTTAAAAATTCTTAGAAATGTATGAAACTAGGTTTGAGACCCAAAAATCTACGCGGGACTCATTCTCCCAAGGTGGAAAATGAGTCCCAAGTCACTAAATCTGGGCCATTCAAGCCTGAAACACCTAAATTATGATTGGGTAATGATTGGTGTTGGGATTATCCTCGAAAAGATGTAATAAATGAGGCTTGTGGATGCAAAATAAGGCCAATTAAAGCATAAGAAAGCCCAATTATTAAAGATAAGCCTAGAAAAGTGTGAAAGTGTGTTACAACACTTAACAACACTCCAAATAAGGCATGATTAAGGTTAAAATAAGGTTTGTTAGGTTTAGTTATTTGATAAAACCTTAGAAAAGTGTGAAAGTGTGTTACAACACTTTAGCAAGGTACCATTTAAATTCATTAGTTCACAAGGGCCCAAGACTTAATGTGAGCATGTTAAACACATTACAACACTAATTCAAGGCACTATTAAGCCTAGTTCACAAGGAGGGCCCAAACAAGCAAGGAAAAGTAGAAGGGATAATTTTTTCATTACCACATCTAGCCCCCACTTTAGTGAAAGGATGAACTTGCTTAAAAATCACACTAAAGTAGAAAAACACACATCAAGAGGGGTCCAAGTGTACAAATGTTGGTAAGATAGGATGACAACAATCAAGAGGGGTGATTAAGCCCCTAGGATCAAGATCCCATGGAAAACCAACATAGGAATGAAAGAAAACACATGCAAATTATATAAGAGCAACAACAAAAGCACAATCATGTACACTTTCAAAGATGAAAAGAAAAATTAAAAGATAAAATGGTCGGATCAAGCTTTGACCATTTTTTCATCATGATGTGGATTAGATCTAGGCTATTTGTCCAAAAAAAATTCATACTCACTCTGAGGCAACAAAAATCTTGGTTGTTCGTTGGGTGAGAAGTCCAAGAAGGTGAGAAACATACACTCATGGCTGGTATGCCCTCACACACATGCGAGTGGCTATGGGGAAAGTCATGCCTTAATTGGGATTCCCACCAAACCATACCAAAGTTATACATCCTGATAACTTTAATAAGGCACCACACAAAAATTATTTTCGAGCTTCATGAGACAAGAAAAGCTTCATATGCTTGGAAATAATGAACAAACAAGATGGCTCTATAGGCATGCAAGCTATGTTATGCAAGGTGGCCATATAACTGCAAATGCAAAAGGCAAAATAGGGAATGTTCAAAGGAGTCTTGCTTAGTTTATGTGAGGTCTTTAACTTAGGGAATATTGTGCCTAATTGATGAGCAAGGTCATTGGTGTCACTTCTTGCATCATTTAATCTTTCAATTATTGAACCGGGTGTGTCTTAGAGCTATATGCGATAAGGATGTCTCCACAAATTGGGGGGGTTTTGCACTATAAACAGTAACTTTTGATTTGGGTTTGACTCCTTCAGGAGCTTTCAGGAGCTTTTAGGAGTGGAACTTAACAACTAATTTCTAACTAATTTCTAAGGAATTAATTCTAAATTATTCGTTAACTAATGCTTATTAAAACTCTAGTAACTTAGTTCAGACTCAACCTAACTTAATTGTAATCGATTCATGGAAGAATTAAGATGTAACTAAATTCACTCTTAATCTAAAATTTAGAATTTAAATTCTATTCTTATTTTACTTGAAAATAAATTCTATTTTACGCTTACAAGAAAATAAATATTAATCTAGAAAATAACAACAATAAATTACATGAATGAATTCCAAACAAGCTTCGGTTTTATCTTCCCATCAGTCATCATTATTATTCCTACCAAAACCATCATGCATTTGAAAATAGTTACTAAATCTAATTACTATGAACAACATTCAAATCTAGAGTAAATGAATAAATGCTAATCTACAGTGAAGCATAACAAACTATTTTAGAAACACTACAAACTAATCTAGAAAGTATGAATAGATGTAGTTACTAACAGTGATTAAACAAAAATCAAGATTATTATCCCATCACTTGATACAATTGAACAAAAATTAACTGAATCAAAAGAACACAATACAAGATCACCTCATTCGATCGAGTGGGCCCTGCTCTTCCTCTGGTGGGACCTTTAACACTGAGATTCAGATTAAATTCTTATTTGCATTCAAATTGGCCCAAATAGGGTGATGGAACCAAAGTGCATAGTACAATCATTACAATATCAAGCGAAAAATTATCTAACTCATGGACTATCCCTAAGGATGAATATTTATAGGCATATCCATTATTTGAATTCAAAATCATGGTGCTACCCACCAAGATACAAAGCAAAAAACTAAAACTAAAACAAAACTGAAAATATCAGAGAGAATTCTACCACCTAATAGTTGAAACAAGAAGTTTCCCAACTGACTAGAGAAGTTGATTTGAAATTATGATGAATCAATATCCAGTTGGAGTGATTAGGAGTGCGATTGATTCCACCTTTATTAAACAGGGAGTTTAACAAATCCACATCATGAAGTAAGCCTTTAATCACCTAAACAAAATCCTCAAAAATAGGATGCTAATGTGACAACACATATTTCAATTTGAATAGTTATTTCATCATTAACATCATTAAAAGTGATATGTTCAATGAAAAATATTATTTCTAATATATTCCCTAATTAGTTAAATATAGAGCAAAACAAGCAAACATAAAAGCATATATTCTACCACCAACATTGTTAATTAACAGTATAATAAAGTTTTAGTGAGCAAAAAATGAACATTTAAAGTATCATTTAGAACACTCATCACTAATGTATCTAAGAGAGGACCAATCAAAGAATAAAATATTCACAACTTAGGGGATGTAGTGCGTCACATCAAGCCACTAAGAGGAATGTAATGTGCTAAGATAGATCACGCTCCTGAAAGACATCACACCTGATGTCATCCATAAACTGAAAAATGCATCATATAAAGTAAGAAGACTGCAACATGAACCATGAAAAGAAAAATGCCAAAATATAATTCCAATGTATGCCCCCACTTGAAAGAAATTGCTAAACAACATGACGTGACTAATTACTTTAAAGTAGCAAATGATAAATGCTAACAATAAAAAAGACATGAGAGCCGACTTGGAAAGCCTTATGCCAAGTCATATGTTTCCAAGTAAAGCTACGACATGAAAATAAAAGAGGGGTTGCCCCCAAAATGAAACTAAAAACACACATAAGGGATCTATGGATTTGGGGTCAGTATGTTCTTGCTACAATGTTTTTTGAGACCTCAAAACTATCATCATTCCCCAAATACACATAGAACTGGAAGAATGACACAAAACTCAAGGAAAAACAAAAGAAAAAACTTTTGAGTCAACATGGAAGAGACATGAATATATTGACGCCTTGTGTCATCCCCAAAAGGAAAACACAAGAAAAATGAAAAAGAAAAATAAAAGGAAGATCCTTTTGGGTCAACATGGAAGAGACATGAATGTATCGAAGCCTTATGTCATCCCAAAAAGGAAAAAACAAGACAAAATGAAAAAGATAAAGAAAAAGCAAAGGAAGAGCCTTTTGGGTCAACATGGAAGAGACATGAATGTCTCAATGCCTTGCGTCATCCCCAAAAGGAAAACACAAGACAAAATGAAAAAGATAAAAGGTGAAAAGATTTACGACATAGAGAAGAATGAAAGGTAAATAGAGGAATGTTACAAAGAGGGAGAGAAAATCAAATAGAACGTCACATGGGATCACATCACACAAAAGAAAATGAAAAAGAAATAATGCAAAAGACTATTAAGGCATATGCGAGTCAACCTAAATTAGGTTGTCGCATCCCAATCATGTTCATTGTATACTGCAAGCGGGCAACTAGCCAAAGGGACAGTAACAAGTGCCAAACTAGGGCACACACCAAGTTCAACACTCTTTGTAGGAGATTTGTCGTTTAAGCTCATAAAAGAGGAAAACAATGTGTTCAATTCATTATGCACCTCTTTGTCAATTTTAGCAACCTCATCATCATCATCCAAGTTAATCACAATAGGAGGTCGAGTGATAATGTCCATGGAAGAGTTTAACTCTTGTTGTGGTTGTTGTATTGGATTGTTTTGTTGCAGGGCAGGAGTAGGGTCATATGCATTGCTTCATTCAAGTTTGAATTTTTATTTTCTTTGTTTAATTCTTCATGTAACCTGTGATCAAGGGCACGACGTCTACGCCTATGCTCTCTAGCACCTTTGTTTCTTTTAGTCCTATTCTCAAGTTGCATTTGTGTAGGAGCGGGTTGGTCAACTATAGGTTTCTTTTCTTCCCTAGGGGGAGGAACAGAAGGAACCATGGGAGGTTGTTCAACCACTTTCTCTTTGAATTTGTATAGTTGTTTTATTCTAAGAGGTGTGATGGGATTGGTTTCATTATCTCGTCGTCTTTTGTAGAAGGTAGGTGAAGGTTATTTCTTAGGTTGGTCTTTCTTGTTTTGAATTTCTTTAGGCTCAATCATGGTTTCATCTAAGATGGTAGGCTCAGTGGTAGGTAGGGACATGTTTCAGAGGGATAGTTTTACTATCTTCTTTGCCTTGAACTTTTGATAGGACAATAAAAATAAGTCTTCTCATGGTTTTATAGGTTCCATAGGCTTGGGCCAAAATAAATCTAAGGAAAATTTACCCTTAGAGGAAAAAGGGTTAAAGCCACTATGATGGATGGTGAATATTTCATTTTCAAAGGGAAACTTTAAGAATTTATGCACAACCGAAGGGACAAATTTCATGGAGCGAAGCCATGGATAGCCTAGCTTCACATGAAATTGGTCTGACTGTGGGATGATGGAGAATGAGACATCTAATGTTTTTGGTCCTATTTGTAAAGGAAGAGTGATCAATCCCATCGTAGGGAAAGCAAAGCCATTGTGTGTCTTGATCCATGCTTTCGATTTATCATATATATCTTGATAGAGTTCATGCAAAAGTAGGAATTCCTCGGTGATCACATTCTCTTTGCAGGTGGGATCTATTAATATCCCATTAGTGGGATTATCATATATACAACCGACTATGTAAAGAGGACCATCAGGTGCATGCTTAAGTATATCCTTAGAGGAGAAAGAAATGTCAAGAGGATTCTTAGTTTGGCCCTTACGAGGAATGACGTCTATCACTCCTACCATGTCATCCATAGGATCATTATCTATAGGATCATGTTGAATAGAATACTTGCTATCATCCTCAGTATCAACATTCATCACATCATTCTTTGTACTTTCGCTGGCTTTGACAAATGAAATGCTATGTTTAGACGTGGGGTTAGTGAAAATTTTCAAGTTTTGGTTAGGAGGGGCAACTGAATTATTTCCTTGATCACTAACACCTCCAACAAAAAGATGACCGAAACCAATGAGGTCTTGCACAAGATGTTTAAGATGCTTACAGTGTTCTGTACCATGTCCATTTTGTTGATGATAGTATCAATAAGCATTTGATCTAAAGCTCAGAGCTAAAGGTTTATTAGGATCAGGTGTTTTGACAGGAGGCAAGGTAATCATTTGTTGTTCTAAAAGTTGGGACATTGTGTTATGAAGGGTATTAGGTAAAGGAGTGAATTATCTTTTCGAGTTGCCATAGCTAAAGGGTATTGTGGCTTTAACAACAACTACGTGGTTATTAATATTTTGAGTTGGTTGTTGAGGGGGGTTGAATTAAAGGAACCCTTTATTATGTTTCCTAAAAGGTTGGGAATTTTTTTGGTTTGTGGACTTAGATTTCTCAGTTCGGTTAGAAGTGGACTTTGTATCATGACTACTAACCGAATTTTGATAATCGTGGAGGGCAGTACACAAGTGCATAAAGGAGGGAAATTTAATCATGGTAAGCTTGTCTTGTATCTTGCTTTGCAAATTTTCCATTAACATCTTTTGAAGGTGAGGATCGGGAACCTTGACATCGATTTGGGAATAAAGCGATTGATAGTTTGAGATAAAGTTAGTTATCTTTTCTTCTTTTTTCTTGCATCTCATCAAATCGGCCAAGGTCATCTTAGGAGTCATATGCACTTGGAAATGATTTAAAAAGGCCTCAACTAGTTCATCGAATGAACGAATTGAGTTGTTTGGTAAAGAAGAAAACCATTCCAAAGCAATATCTTTCAACAACCTAGGGAAAAGCTTAGCCAAAAGTTTATCATCAAGGAAAAAATCACTACATAAGGTGGTATAAGAATTAACCTGGTTAGAAGGATCTCCCTTTCTTGAGTATTTTTCAAATATAGGAACCTCTACACCTTGTGACATCGGTGTTCACAATATCTCTAAGGAAAATAGAATTATTTTAACATAATACGTAGGTGGGCCATTTTGATTTTGGTTGATGGTGGAAATTTGTTTTTGAAGGGATGAAATGGTTTGGAAGAGTTGATTAATGAGAGGGTCATTGCTTGTGTTATGAGACAAAAGTGCAAACGGTGAAGGGGTGTATGTGTTCAAAGGACAAGTGGATGGAATTATTTTAGGTGGTAAAGTAGTAGGAGATATTATGTGTGATGCAACAAAGGAACTAGGGATGCTAGCGAAAACACCTAAGGAAGGAATCACATTAATAGCTAGTTACATTGTTGTTGTGACTTGCAGATTGGTATAGGTAGGTATTGAGGCAATTGTTGTGGGAGGATGAATTTGAGTTCCTTCTTGGCTTGTGACATTGGTTGTAGGTAAAGGGAAACTAGTAGTTGAAGTGAGATGTTTCCCATAGATTTGAGCTATGTTTTTCACAAGGTCAAGCCCATCTTCATTTTCAAGCGTGCAGTGAATGTTGTCTATAGTAGGGATGGAAGTAGTTGAAATGTTGTCATTTTTCACTTGATGTTGTAGGTTTGCTAGGTCCTCATGAATTTGAATTATGTTTTCTTGTGGTACACTATCATTCCTTATTTCAACTTGCATCGCACTACTTGAAGGCAAGGAGTTGTTAAGGGTATGGTCCATACCTACTGTACTAGTGTCAATACTAGGAGTGAAAGAGCTAGACAACCCAAGATCCACAACGATTGTGCTATCATGGAATGACATGAGTCTCGAACTTTGTCTCACTATAGTATTAGCAATAGGACACCAATTACTCATACAAGGGCTACTAAATGCAATGTTAATGCAAATGCAATGTAAGCTAATAACAATGAAATGACTATAACATAAATTCTGGAAACTGAAATAGAAAGTTATAAACAACAAACAAAAACTTAAAAACAAAACTTTAAATCCTAGAAAATGCAATTTAGAATATGTAGAGGGACTGATTCGCCCAAGATGGTGAATGAGTCCCAGGAGGGATGTTTTTCAAAAATTTCATAATTTTTTATTTTAATTTTATGCTTTTTACTGTTTTATGATCTATATCTTGGATGCAAATGAAGATTTTGTTTGATTTTCAATGAAATTAAATGCAAAAATGCAAGCTATATGAGCTTTCACTAATGCCAAATTTGAAACCCTAGAATGCATATTAACTAATGAAAATCATAATGCAATGTTAATGCAAGCAAGATCTAGGATGATAATGCACTCCAAATCATAATTTTAATGTTCTAAATGCAGGTTCACCAAAATGGATCTTCTTAAAATGGGGGCTTAAGTGTTATTGTATGGTTTAGAACATAGAGCACACCCACTTTCAAGATGTTCCACTCAAGAATAACCTTAGAGATCTCAATGAAAAAGGGAAAGAGGTCTTGCAATAGGGTTGTCCTAGGGGCTAAATGCAAACTAATAAGGGGTTCACCACCAAGTAAGAACTTGGAAAAGACAATGAAATGCAAGATGCAACACTGGACCCTAATTCAATGCAATGGCCTATGAAATGACTTAGAAAAGTAAATGAAACAACACAAAAAACTGAAGAAAGGAAGGTGTGCACCCATAAATCTGGAAATGACTAGATGAAGATTTGAAACATTGAAAAATATTCCTTTAATGTTGAGTGGGACTCATTCACCAAGTTAGGTGAATTAGTCCAAAATTTGGAAAACTGTGCGAAAATAGGGATCTGCCAAATGGGTATCCAAATCTGTAAAAATCTAAAATTTGACTAGAACTCAGACTCATTCGCCAGAAGTGACAAATCAATCAAGTTAGGATTTTCTGAAGCTTCAAAGTTTGATCCTGCTCTTCTTTGTCTACTCTGTCCTTCCTGATTGAATTATGAATCTGAAACCCTAATTTGCAACTTGTAGGTGTTCTCCAATGTTCTTCAAGGCTTGATGACAACTTTGACAACTTTTCTCCAATCTTGCTCCTCAGGAAATCTTTAACCTAGACCAAACCCTTGCAATAAAATGCTGCAAATATGCTAAAATGGCTGCAATTGATGTAGATCTTGACTCTCGCTTGAATGATGTTGATCTTAAATGAAACACTTGCTTGAATCACAAATTCCTACATCACAATTGTTAGCACAATAACAAACATGATGCATGAAATATTTGACATGATGATTGATGCTTGAATGTTGTTATAAAATGCTTGATAATTTTCTCTTGAAGACACTTGAATGCTCTTGAATTGCTCTTGTGAACTGAACTTTGCTATAAGGATGCTCATTCAATTTGCTAGGTGTAAGATGAATGAAAGAACCTTGTATTTATACTCAATTATGTAAGAATTCCAGAAATTACAATGTACTACAAGTTGACATCAGATCTAGGAGAACAAAATCTCACCAAAAATTTGAATTAATTTTTATTTTGGACCACACGAGACTCATTCGCCCAAGATGGTGAATGAGTCCCACTAGGCCTAAATTTTGGGACCAATTTTAAAAATGCTTAGAAATGTGTGAAACTAGGTTAGATACCCAAAAATCTAGGTGGGACTCATTTTCCCAAGGTGGTGAATGAGTCCCATATCACTAAATATGGGCCATTCAAGATTGAAACACTTGAAGTATGATTGGTATCGGGATTATCCTCAAAAAGATGCAATAAATGAGGCTTGTGGATGCAAAATAGGGCCAATTAAAGCATAAGAAATACCAATTATTAATGAAAATCCTATAAACATGTGAAAGTGTGTTACAAAACTTTACAACACTCCAAATAAGGCATAATTAAGGTTAAAAGAAGGTAACTTTTTAGGTTTAGTTATTTGATAAAACCATAGAAAAGTGTGAAAGTGTGTTGCAACACTTCATAACACTTTAGCAAGGTACCATTTAAATTCATTAGTTCACAAAGGCCCAAGACTTAATGTGAGAATGTTAAACACATTACAACATTGAGTCAAGGCACTATTAAGCCTAGTTCACAGGGAGGGCCCAAACAAGCAAGGAAAAGTAGAAGGGATACTTTTTCCATTGCCACAGAAAGCAAGAGAGATTTTAGATGAAAATTAGTTAGGGTTTAGTTTGGTGTTTTAGCAAGAAAAACCTCACAACTAATGAAGGTTTCCAACCCAAAAGGAAATTATATTTTATTTAGTATTTTTAGTATGATCCATAATAGAGTTTGGAAATTATATTGTAGTTTTGCAAGATCCAACCTATAGTAAAGATAGGAATTGAACCAAAGAAAAATTAGATTTGTATATCATCATTTTTTTCTATTTATTAGCATAGTCCTAATCAAACTACATATTCTATAACCTAGTTTCAATTGAATTCAACACTTGAGTGAATGATCATCACCATCATTACAAATAAGAAATTCTCAAATAGATTGAGTGATTATGAGCAACAAAGGATACATGCCCCTCCTTAGGTTGACTAGTTAAAGAGCTCAACAAATTTCTCAATATAAGGTAAATGATTTATGTGAAGGTGAAAGAAATTTGGTTAAATTTTAGGTCAAGGTCAAATCCTAAAGATAATCACAAGGGAATATTTTGTCTCATGCTCCCAAGAATGCTTAAGGGATAATGATGGGAAATGAAGAAGGACCACATCATGGAAAATATGATGGGAGGGATCAATTATATTTGAAATGAGGCTCAAATGAGGGAAAAAAGGATAAGAACCATAATATATGTAATTTTAAACATTAGGAGAAGAGATGAGATGAAGAATTTCTATAAGATATATGTAGACAGGTCAATGATGAGGCACAAGAGAGACTACACGACCATTCCTCTAAGGGGTGGTTCAAGGATAAACTACAAAGATATTGAAAGATAAGAAGATGATGGCACTAGAAGAGGAGATTATTGTAAATGAGTGGTTTGTTATAGGAAAAGAATAAAACACCAATTTAGGCTCAAGTAATGGGCAAGATGAGGTTTAAGGAAGATCCCATGGGATCATAGGAAGAATTCACAAAATAAATAATCAAGGATGCACATGATAACAAGCATGGATATACATATATTGAATGGCATAGCAATATAAAATGTTTAGCTTTAGACCTTCAACCAAAGACCTTAAACTCAAGAAAACAAAACTCTTGGTTTAACCTTCTTTTACGTCATCAACACTTAAACTTTGGATCTTTATAGCTATCTTAAATAATCAAAGAAGATAATGCCAAATAATCCAATGATCTCAAATTAGAGGAAATTTACATAAAAAATGGGCCTCCTAAGAAACTCTAATTTTTTTTTAAAATCTCAAATAATACAGATTATTTAAATATAAAAAATATAAATTACTTCACTACATGAGTTAAGTGGGGACACATGTTTCTATCATAATTCCTTAAAAAACTCCCATTATTTTTTTAAAAGTGGTAACATTGACAAACTCAAGTTCACTTTCATTTTAGATTATTTCTTTTCTTGATTTTTTATTTTTATATAAAAAATCTTAAACTCAAGTTCATCTCTTTAAAAAAGTGGTAACATATATTTCTATTATAATTTATTAAAAAACTCAAGTTCACTTTCTTTTCTTGATTATTTGTTTTTATTTAAAAAATGGTAAAGTAAAGTAACTTTAAATATTTTAATTTATATAAAATTTATATACTAGGATATTTAAAAATATATATCTAAAGTAGTCAAGGGATATCTTTTTTCCATAGTTTATTTGATTTTCTCACTTTTTTTTTTCGTCCATCCTTTTTATTTTTTATTTTTTCCATTTTTTTTGGTTTGATATTTTTGGTGATTTTCTTCAAATTTTTCTCCTTCCAATTGTTTCCAATTTATTTTTTTTGGTTTTAATTTTTATTTTTCAAATTTCTTTTTAGTTTTTTTTTTTTTTCAATTTTTTTGTTTCTTAAGTTTAATTTTTTATTTCCTTTTTGGTATATATATTTTTTAAATAAATTTACGTAGAAAAAATGAGTGAACCTGCAAAAACAAATGAAAAATGAAAAATAGACTGAATTTGTTTCGTAAAAATAATTTTATAAAATAAGAATTACAGATGAATTTTATTGTAACAAATTAATTTCATTCCAAAATTTTAAAATATTTTTAAGAAAAGTTTTGTTAAAATATTTTTGAAATGCTTTTTATATTTTTTTTTGTTTTAAGAATGAAAATATTTTTTAAAAAACATAATAATTTCTATAATAGAACTTAAGAATATAAATCTAAAAAACAAAAAGAATATTTTATATTTAGAAAGATGAATGGGATAGAATAGGATATGTAGAGTTAATTAACCATCATGAGTTAATTCGTAGGATTTTAAAAAGTTTTATTTTATAAAATAAATAATTTTATTTTTATTTTGGATGATGTCACTGTAACGATTGATGTCATCTTTTAATTGATTTTTGATAACTCAAAAAGTTGATGATGTTATCCTTAAGAGGCCCATTTTTTTATGTAAATTTCTCCTAATGACAATATATACACAAAGATTTTAATTTATCTACATACAACATGTTTTTAAACTATATTATAGAACTATAGAAGATGTAATCTAAGTAGTTATGAGATTGAAATCATTGTAAAATCCATTATGTATCCTTCACTATTTTAAGTTTTCTTCCTTGTTCCTCTTCAAATGTAATGAAACTTCTTCAAAGTAAAACTCTCTTGTGCACATTGGCCTTAAATTAGATCCAAGATTACATTATCCCTAAGGAAAATCTTAAGATGGAGATGGAGAGTTACGACCTTTTCCAAGGCACTATTCTTATTGGGGAAATATTTACATTTAATCAACTCAAGAAAGACCCTATCATAGTACATGTATTTATAGTGTTATTAAATATCCTCTAGAAAATGATAACCCGATCATAGTGGAAGAGGTAGTCAATAGTCATCTATTAAAGGTTGGTCCTATATTTGCAAGCAAAATTCATAGGACCTTTTGTGCTCTACATTTCTGCATATGCCACATTCCACATCAACAACAACCCTCTCCTACTACTACACCCACCACCCCCCTTGATGATAAAGTTACTTCTACCTCCTCTTTTGCCTCCTTTACTTCTACTTAATATCATTTTTTTGTATCTTTCTCACCTACTATTAATATAAAATATATTATACCAAAAGAATCACTATTTTTATTACACATTTAAGTAATTATTTTGATATTTTCTAAGATATATAAGTACTTATAGACATTACAAGTAAAATATATTCAAAATCCACATAAAAAACTAGTTATAGCTATTTTATTTGCAAGTTCTTTTATGTCTTTAATGTCATCACACTCTATGTTGATCCTATCAAATATGTTTTTGATAATATAAGCTACATTTTCAGGGTACAATACCGTTTACGCGAGGGGCCAAAAGGCCAAAATTAGATCAAAAAACAAAATTATCATCATATTGTCTAGAAACAAAAATAATAGACAAAAAGAAAAAGGACCACCCACCCAACACCAAAACACACACCACCCATTACTCAGCTAAACCCTCCCACTCCTCAAAGAGGAGTTTCAACACATCATCCCCAGTCCACTTATTGTTGGATTACTCTTCTGCAGTCTTCTTGTCAACCTCCTCCTTCAACACTCTTGACAAAGTAACAATAGATCGTTGGATGATCTTGATCGTGAAGCAGGGCAACCTCATGAATTTCTTTCCAGTTTAGCAACATGAGCCTTCAAGTTGTTGAGCTCCTTGTCCTTATCAACTTCCTCCTTGTTAGTCATCTTCCCTAGAGTCAGATGATCAAAGGACTCTAGTGTGGAATCCTACTAAAACATCTTGTTTAACTTGGGGAAGTGGCTCGGCCCTTCCAAAAACTCCTTGGTCTCTTTAACAATGTCATGCTTACTATCCTCTTTGCCACCACTTTGCTCTGAATTGCTAGAAATTTCATCGACCAAAACCTCCTTTTTATGCTTTTCCAATCTGTTAGATCTTTAGACACTAGTTTGCTTAGTCCCCATGTCAACACTTGCATCAACTATCATATCCCCTTGGGAGTCTCAATCAGTAGAGTCCGCATCTTCGTTGCCCATGGTCAATTCCTTGACCTGATAAGTGGTGTCCTTCTTACCCTTTTTTAGATCCTACTTGGTTTTGGCAGACACTTTTTTGCCCTTCTTTGTGGGTGTGTTTTTGAGCTCACAGATCCCAACAAAAACTTTAGATTGAGCCAAGCCCACACCACCTTTTTTATTTTGGGTTGGGGGCTTAGATTTGATATCCTCGAGGGGTTGACTAGCTGTGGTAAGATTCTTTCTTTTAGGGTCCATTGAAGCAACATGCGAAATCCTATCAAATATGTTGAAATAATTAACCATAACTTTTTTTATGCTGCTATAAGCCATGATTATAATATGTATTCCTATCATTTAACATATTTATTTCTCAAAATTCTTCAATTATGTCAGTAAGAATAATCTAATTTAAAATTATACTTAGTTTATGGATTCATTAAATTAATTTGAAGGCATTAATTATACTATATTTTTCCAAGTACATATATACCATATAATATAAAAATATATTTTTCTCTCCATCAAACCTAAGTTCAAAGTTTTATTATGAAAGACCTATCATGTCCACCATAGAAATCACAATTTATTTTCATTCTATTCTAACTACAAATTTATTTTCTTTATGTAAGAATAAAGAAATGAAGACATTTGGCTCTTAGAAACAAATACCCTCGCAACAACTATGAAACAAATAAAACCAGAAAAAATAAACTAGACAACATAACTAAAAAAAACAAAATAAACCATTTTCAATATGCAATATGCCTTTTGGTTGTGGTCACATGCTCGAATATGCAAGCAATTAAAGAGTACCTCCATATACATCCTACCTCCACTAATGTTAACATCAATTTTGAGGATGAAGAGCTAGAAAAGATCTAGCTTAAATAATTTCTAAAATATTTTTTGTTGCAAGAAAAATGTATAAATATTTTATTACATTAATTAATATTATAGTTTTTAAGGTTGAGCTTTATTGATTCATATTAGGAAGAATTATGACTAGCATAATAGAAGTTAATTTTTTTTTACAACTAATATTTGTTAAATTTTGATAGCAAATGATTTGATCCTAGATAGCCTTTGAAGTTTGATTGGTTGATTTTGAATTCTATAGCCCAATAAAATAATTCTTCAATAATTCTAAAATCAAATAAAATAATTTTAAAGAATAAAATGCTTGAAGAATAACTTACATTTTAAATTTATGAAATCTAAACAATGTTATCAAAATATGAAAACATTATATTCTAGCATAGGCATGGAAATGCTCAAGATGTGTAATTGTTGTGCAAGCTTCAATAGTTTATTTGTGTAGTACCCCTCCATTTTGCTTATGTTTTATGACAATATGTTTCACTTTGTTAGACCCTGATACCTTGTTTTGATGTATTTGATTGCTGACTGTAGAGTGATTGTGGATTTATTTTATGTTGTGATGATATACTGTTTGGTGGTGATTATTTCTGACATGCTTTATGTTAGCATAGATGTTTACTTGAGATGTTGTTGGTAGATTAATTGATATTTATTTTGTCAGTTCGATGTGATATTGTATTGGTGAGGAGAACGGAGTTGCATCACTCGCTTGCGAGTGCCCTGTGATTTCTGCGATTATCTCTTCACGGTGTGTTTGAATAATGGATTATATACATGTATGTTATATGTCTGATTGCAGGATTGCAGGTACATGACACTGACTCCACCTGGTCTCACAGGTTTGAGCGTGTCCAGACTCAACGATAATGTTGATTGGGAGATAGTAATGAGGTTTTTCCTAGTCTAGCCTCAAACCTAGTCACAGTATGTTGTTAGTTTAGGTCTAGTATGTTTGGTTGTCACGTTTAAGTTTGCCTTGTTATTTGTTATGCAAGGTTTATTTTATGAATTTAATGTTAGATTAATGTTCTTTATAATTTAGTGCTTATTTAATTAATTTTAAATACTGTAGATAAAAGCTTCATATTTTATTTTAATTAATTAAATTAGTTTATTGGTAAAATAATTTAATCATTGTGATTAAATTTATTTTATTAAATTAATTAATTAATTGATTAAATTTCTTATTTTTGGAGTGAATAAATTAAATATAGATTAAATTCTTTTGTGTGAATTGAAATTTTAAATATGTATAAAGAAAAAAATGAAATTAGTTTTGAAATCTTAAATTCAATAAAATAAAATAAATTCTTGATAATTGTTAGAAGAAAATATCCGTGAGTTTGTTAGAAGATATTTTCTTGATTTGCCATAGTAAAATTAAATGCAAATTCTTGTTGAGGATTTTCTCGGAGAGAATATTGCCAGAGTTGGAAAAGGCAAGAAGGCACTTCACAGAAAAGAAAAAAAAAGAGAATTTGCATTCTTTTGGAAAGTGAAGATTTAAAAAGGGCTTTGGAAGTTGCATGCAGCAGGCAAATCTTTCCTTCAACTGTCAATTCTTCAAGCTACAGGAATACAGGTTATTTGCTATTTATTTATTTAGTTTTGTGATTTGAAAAGATTGTTTGTATAAAGATTTAAATTTGTAGAAGTTTTGTTAATTTGTAAAAAATAAAAGATTGCCTGTAGATGAATATTTGATTGAAACTTCTGTACTTCTCGGTAAAATTTTGTTGAAAATATTTCTGTAGAAAATTTGTTACCTCTCTATGTAAATTTCGAAACAAAGCTTTATAGTAAAATCAGAGAGCAACACAAAAGGTTTTGTTAAACAATAGAAAATTCTCAAAAGGAAACAGAAGAAAATCTCTGTAGATTTGAAAATAAAAACTCATTGAACATTTTGAGGAAACATAAACCTTTGAGATAAACTTATCTAATTATTTCCTGTAGAAAAGATTTTGAGGATTTGGAATGAAAATAAAACCCTCTGTTATGAAAATTATTTATTTCTTTTTGATAAAATTGTTAAATTGGTAGATTTACCAATTTCCTGTAGAAAACCCTCTCTCAAAATATTTGCTGAATATAATACTTTTATTGATTAAATTATATATATATATATATATATATATATATATGTATACAAATGATACATATACATATACATATAAAAATATATATGTATTAAATTTCATATATTTGAATCAACTTTGAGAATTTTAATTCTCTTTGAAATTGTAAAAAACCCGTACGCGAATTTGTAAAATCGCAAGAAATTTAGACATGAAAATTTGATATAAATAAATGAATTTGTGGAAATCGCCGTATGGGCGAATTTTGAACAGGAAAACTTATAAAAAAACTTATGTTTTAGTAGGGGCTGCAGTGGTTACCTCCACAACTGCCCCATAAAGGGCGACAACTGTGGAGGTAGCCGACACTGCCCTCACAAGCAACGCACAGCTGCCAACACAGCCGCAACCCCATATGGGGTCGGCTGTGTGTGAAACACAACCCTAATTTCTTACGCCCTTTTATTCTGACTATGTTATTGAATTCGATTTAGTGTATTAAAAACAAATTTCGGTTTACTTCATAAAAAATGAATTTCGATTTATTAAATTTGAATTTTAAATTATATTATATATATATATATATAAATATTTATTTATTTGTATATATATATAATTTCAGGAAATAATTTAGTATTTAAATAAGTTTTTTTTCTATTAGATGCATGAGATTAACCATTTTTTTTAAAACAATAAAATTGAAAAGAGAAAATTGATATTTAGTTTTATGTGGAATTGAGAAAATCAGAATTAGACCTATTGATTCAATTTCTTTTTATTGTTTGAGAAAATAACTATAAACAAGTTGATTAATTTTCATGCTATACGAAATTGATTTGATTGGATTTAGTAAATCCTAATATTAGATTCTTATTGTGCCTGAATTGTTTTAAGTTGTTTTTACTCTTATTGGGCATATTGGGGATTATATGGGTTAATAAGTCTTCCAGAGTTAGTTTCTTCATAAGGGAGATGTTTTTATGATGGTTTCATATTTCGAATAACTAGGGTAGTGCACATGGTTCTATTTGGTTTTTAGACACCTAGTTTTATGAACAAGTTGTGATGTCCGTTGTTATATGTTTGGTATTTGATGTTGATTTATGTGCACCTTGTCTACCCTTAGTTAGAGGAATTATATTCCTTATGTTATTATTAGGGGAGTGGCTCTATTAATGAGGGCCGACACACAAAGTGGTGCCAGGGTAACTCATGTAGAGTTAGTTAAGCAGTGAAAACTAAATCAACATCTTAGTTAGTCTAAAATATTTAACTGGATTAATTATTCCTCACTCATGGAATCAAGGGCTAGTTCAAACTTGGGGATGAGTCGAGAAGGCCTGGAATGGAAAAATTGATATCTAGTCATTATGAAAGATATTCGATTTCCACTACAGATTGCATGTGGGGCTGGGTTTTGTAAGAGGTTACCAGGGTAACCCAAGATGGGGGCCGAAACCTAGGAAGATTCTCTTGGGTAACCTATGCAACATTGTGATGACACTCCACCTATAATAACATTATCCTTGTGATCTTAGTGTATTTGATCTTTCAGTTCTGGAAGCAATGTAACCATTAAGTTAAGTTTGTACTTATATAGTTTTGTCTATGGTTTCACTTGTGTATAGGGTTTGTAGGTTATGTCTAGGGAACCTTCTTACTATCTCCTAGCATGGGGGGTGGGCCTACGGGTACCACATGGTTGGGTGGAACATGCACCTTACACCGTTGGGTCCCCAGTTCTTGATTGTGGTGACGAGTACTTCTTGGATGGAGAGCTCGTATGTGAAAATGTACTTTCTCATTTGTATCAGTGGAAACCTTATTTATGTATCACTCCTTAATTGTAATCGGGGAGAACTTTTGTAACATGTAATTGTACACTTTTATATGACCTACCTCATTTGGAAATGAGTATTGTAAATGTTATTATAAATCCAATGTAAGATAGAATCATATTTGCTCTTTATATCTTTAATGATGTAATTTATTTGTTAATGAATGTATGCTTTTAAGTTTATGAGAATTAAACACATGCTATGTTAATTACTTTTGTCATCTTTGGGATTTACATGTAGTGCGTCGTCGCGTATCTTAGGGAATGTTTGCATTAGTGAAGTTGATGTTTACACTTAAAAAAAAATAATTACACTATCGTAGTCATTACAACATTCTTTAGGTTACAAGACGAGGCATTACAATTTGCATGTCTAGTACTAATTCACAACCTTGACTGCCCAATATTTCAATATTTTGATGTATAAAATATATCTCATTACATTTTTTTTTGTTGTAAAGAACAAATACATAATATGACATGATGTACACAAATATTATAAAAATTAAAAATTTACTATGCCTAATTTGTCTACATGGGATGTTTTCTACCATTCATAGTTTTTTACCTAAACAAATTTTAATAATAATAATTAACCATATGTCTAAGTTAATAATAAGGATAATTGTTGGTAAAATTTTTCTATTACATTCTTCATGTTACATCTATGTTTCTAGTATTTGTGTAGTTGTCAACGCTATCATTCTTAATATATCACTACTTATTTTCTACTATCAATATGTAAGTTGTTATTTAATGTTAATGACCATACATAGCTAATCATTCATTACATTAGCTTTTATAACAAATTACTCATAAAGAGTCCTATACTATTCTCATAAGAAACTAAGTTTTATTATCATTTTTAATTATTTCTTGCACGAACCATATTTCTAAACTTCTTTAATATAGAAAAGATACTTACATTAATGATGGTTCCACTAATTCCTCTTTTTATCTTCTTTTCTACATCCTTTGTACCCCATGAAATTTCATAACTAAATTTAGAAACCAAAATTCATAACTAAATTGAGAAACCAAAAATCCATAAAATTTTATGACAATAATAACCAAAGAATGTCAAATATAATTGGACACCCCATGATTAAATTGGTTTGAGAGTATATTTTGCTTTACTAGAGCATTTGCATAATTAGGCTAAATAGAACATTTATTTTTTTGTTATTTTGACAAGTTAAAAAAGATTATTTGGAGTAAAAGAATTATTTTAATAGCTCATTTCAAGGTAACACATATTTATTCTAATGAACCAACTCAACTTCAATTGAACTTAATAGAGTATTTCATTTTTGTCATTTTTGACTAGTTAAAAAAAGATCATTTGAAGTAAAAGAATTGTTGTAATAGCTCCTTTCAAGGTAACAAATATTTATTATAATGAACAAACTCAACTTTAATTACATTGCTCACAATTGTTATGCTACTATCAATCAAACACGAGCCAATGCCAAACATAACAACTATAATAGCCATCTACAAAATAATGTTAATTTCAAATTGTAAATACCGTACATCTAAATCATTATCACAACTCTTCTATCAATTACACAACAAATAATTTTATTGCAATACTACAGGTTATGCTTCTATCAATCAAACTTGAGTCAACATCAAACATATTAACAACAATAATATTCATTTGTAAAAAAAATTGTTAATTTCAAACTGTAAATATTGTACCCCTAAATCATGGTAAATACTGTACCTTTAAATCATTGTAACGACTCTTCTATCAACTACACAACAAATACTTGTATTGCAATAGTACAAGTTATGCTTCTATCAGTCAAACTTGAGTCAATGCCAAACATAACAACAATAATATTCATCTGCAATTTTTTTTGTTAATTTCAAACTGTAAATACCGTACGTCTAAATCATTGTAACGACTCTTCTATCAACTATACAACAAATACTTGTATTGCAATACTACAAGTTATGCTTCTATCAATCAAACTTGAGTCAACGTCAAACACAACAACTATAATATTCATCTGCAAAAAAATTGTTAATTTCAAACTGTAAATACCGTACCTCTAAATCATGGTAAATACCATACCTCTAAATCATTGTAACGACTCGTCTATCAACTACACAACAAATATTTTTATTGCAATACTACAAGTTATGTTACTACCAATCAAACTCGTGTCAATTTAAACATAACAACTATAATATTTGTCTACAAAAAAATTGTTAATCTCAAACTGTAATACTGTATCTCAAAATCATTGTCATGGCTCTTCTATCAACTACACAACAAATACCTCTATTGTAATATTACAAATGTATCTTTATTGTAATACTACAAATGTAGATACTCCACTCCCTGATTATCATACATATGACTTCCAAGAATCTATTATCTGAAACTATTACTCCACATTCTCTAAATTGATATACCATAACTCCTCTACAATTCTAAAAAAAACAAATACTATTATTACAATTCTAAAAAAAACAAATACTTGCCACTACACCAGAGATAATCCTTACACTGAAACTAAGAAGCAGGCCGTTCTACATTATGAGCGAGCCGCCCATATTCCCTCTTCTGTTCTGAGATAACAACCTTATTGCCGGACGGGCAGCACCTTGGGTCTGTAGTATGGCCAGCGCAATTCCTACAGACTGGCTTCATGTCTGTAAGCAGATTATTGTTTTGGGGAGGAATATTTGGGAGGTTATATCGAGCGGAGACAAAGACCGTGAACAGAAAGCAGAGCAGGAGAAGCAGTGTCCTTATTTTCATGCTCATCAAACTCCCCATATTGAAAAGGCCGAGAGCCTTCACTAAACCAAATGCAAAGGAAAATCAATATGTTTCAGTAGATGAAGATTGAGACGAAACCCATTTATTGAGCAAAGCACAAAGCCAAAACGGAGTGGCAAATGAGGTAATTTTTTAGTGGGGTGCACTGAAAACGCACGCCCACTAACAGCAATGGTTGCTTCCGCTTTCACTCCATTCCGGATAGAGAATATATCTCTCTCCCTTGCGTGTAAAGTTTCAACGGATTTTCCACAATAAATATCTTTTCCTTTTGGGTTCTTCGGATAAAGAATAAGTATTCTCCTTGCGTGTAAAGTTGCGACGGATTTTCCACAATACTTTATCTTTTTCCTTTTGGGGTGGGCCGAAAGCCTCAAGTGGGGACGTGGACCACTGTGGGTACTAGGCCCCTCTCCCACCCAACATCACTTGTGGAGTGTACCACATTTATCACGCTTCTTGTTCCTTCTTTCTTTGTGGAACACTATGGGTACTAGGCCCCTCTCCCATCCAACATCACTTGTGCAATGTATCACATTTATCACGCTTCTTGTTCCTTCCTTTTTTGTGGACCATTATGGGTACTAGGCCCCTCTCCCATCCAACATCACTTGTGCAGTGTACCACATTTATCACACTTCTTGTTCCTTCCTTCTTTGTGAATCACGCTTCTTGTTCCTTCCTTCTTTGTGGACCACTATGGGTACTAGGCCCCTCTCCCATCCAACATCTCTTGTGCAGTGTACCACATTTATCACGCTTCTTGTTCCTTCCTTCTTTGTGGACCACTGTGGGTACTAGGCCCCTCTCCCATCCAACATCACTTGTGCAGTGTACCACATTTATCACGCTTCTCATTCCTTCCTCTTTTGTGGATCACTGTGGGTACTAGGCCCCTCTCCCACCCAACATCACTTGTGCAATGTTCCACATTATTGTTTCTTGTTTTTTCTCTTTCATTTTTTCAAGTTTACGAGAATGTGCAATGCATATGTATAGTTTTTTTTTTAATTTAGAATTTGTATGAATAGAGTTTAATAGTTAACATTAAGTATAGTAAAATGTAATTGTGAAATGCTTTGACTTAAAAAGAAAATCAATTTAAAATAAATGTTTATTTTGTGTTGGAAGATGTAATAAAAGTGTTTATTAATAATACTATATATATTATTATAATGTTTGAAATGAGTATACATTCAAAACATTAAATTAATTATTCTACATGTTTATAATATAATTTATAAACAGTGAATATTAGTGAAAATTTAGAAACAATATTTAATTCTTTACTTTCTTTCTTTGTATAAAATGCAGTAATTATTTTGATAAGTTAAATTCAATGTATTTAAAAATGTTTTTCTAAAATATAATAATTATGGCTTTTTTGTTTTTTGAATATTAGTGGAAAATTAGAAACAATATCTAATTATTTTCTTTCTTTCTTTGTATAAAGTGCAATGATTAATTAGATAAGGTAAATTCAATGCAATAATACTTTTCTGTAAAATATAATAATTGTTATTTAAATTTGTAAAATATAATAATTATGGTTTTTCTATTTTTTGTTTTTTTCTAATGGAAATGTAGAAAGAATGTCTGCTTCTTTGCATGAAGTGTTTTATTTTTTAATATTATTTTTATTTATTTTATATTGGTTTCATTGAATGGTCATATCTTTTTCAATGTTCAACCATTATTCTACCACATTCTCAACTGTTGATCACTAAAATCAACTAGTAATTTTTATATAGGGAACACCTTCAGTGTAAATATAACTAGGGATCACCTTTTAAAAAATTAAGTTGGTTGGATTGAACTCTCGATTTCTCTTGATAAAACATGTAACATGCCCATTGTTCTACCTAGTAAATCTACTAAGTTTTACCCACATGTAATTGACTATGCATCTAATATAAAGCAATACAATTTTTTCTTTTCTATTTCATAATGAATGCATCATTTGAAATATAACTTTACCCAAACTTTTCCATTGCATAATCAAAGAATCACTCCAATAATATAAGTATGATTTAACTTTACATAAATATAGTCAAGATAACATTTCATATTACAATTTCTATATAGATGGACACGTGATACACACATTACTTCAACAAGCTTACAAGAACTAGAAATACAAATGGTTTAGAATATCCTCCCAAATCCTAGCCACCATCCGTGTGAGGAGAAGTATCACTCAAGCACTTTTCCGCCAACCATGGACTAACTATGGTCTCCCACACATCTACCAAACTGGTAAATGGACCTACCCTTCAATGAAGAGATTGGTTTGGTAACCTCATCCTTCAAATAGCCTTTTTTGAGAATAGTGATGTTTCCTACAAATCTAGAGCTACCATATTGTATACTATTTCATATATGATTTCCCCAACCTAGAATTTAAATTGGATCACACAATGAACTAACAGTGTAGAAAGTGGCTACCTACACTACTTTGGCCAAAGATTCATCATCTAATAACTTCGAGTGAGGTCTTCTAAATCACCACATTTAATTTATCGATTTGTAATGACCATTAGTATTCTATTCTAATGTTATCCGCTTTCACGTGGATTTATCCTAACCCTAGGAATAGCCTTCTCATTAACTTATATCTAATGAAATGCTATAAGATCCACAATATAACTCTATCTTATGCTATGCACCTAGAGCATTTCCAAACTATGTATAGTTCTGACATTCTACGAATGATATAAATAGTATACAAACATATAAAACCCCTTCTATAGTATAATAACTATATACATTTAAGCCCAAAATAAAGGTTTCCTGGAAAATAAGAGATAAACAAAGATCTTTTAAAAGACTTGCAAGCATCAAACACACTTTTAAAAGATAATCTTTTCAACATGACTTCATAATAAACTTTTCAACATAATAACAAGGGAGTAGAAATCAACATGCCTTTTTAAAGCTCCAACTGAATGATCTTCCCTCCTAGATTAATGGCTCAAGATCACTTGTAACTTCCACTATGAACAAACCAAATACCTCTACTAGCTTCTCTCTAGATCTCTTGAAAAAATCAATATAAAATAACAAGCAACTCTCTCTATCTCACAATTTTCAATTCATTCTCACAAAATTTGCAACAAAATAACACAAAGAAAATCAAAATGATAAGTCTAAGAATTGGTAGAATGGGCACCTCTATTTATACAAATTTGTGAGAAATCGAAGGCTACAAACAAATAAGTATTTCTGCCACCTTTCATCCTCATGCAACAACTCACTCATAGGTTTGCAACACATCAAATTCCTCACCATTTAAATAGCTGAGTTGACTTGATATTTGGGAAAATAAGCTCAAAATAGGTTTCCTAATTTGAATTCCATTACAAGATGCTACCATGTTTGCATTTGACTTAGTCTAAATACTATTTGTAGGCTTATCCATATTTCAAAGACTTCTTTTACATTCCAAACACCAACAAATATGACACTACCTCTTAATGTTTGGTGCCACCTTCTTAGCACGAGCTTTGACATATTCTACAGGTTTCTAAACAACATTTACTTCATTCAAAAACGTTTTCATAGCAACATAACTCTTACATGCTTGTTTCATGTTTTGAGTTGGTCTTTAAACTTTATGCATTGGCTTTCTTTCCACTAAAAGTTGTGCCATATATTTTATACACCATATGTTATAATATGTGCTTTGCTTCACAATATTAACAATGATAATCAATGCTATGTTATGCACTTGGGAATTATATCAATAGGTTATATATATATATATATTCATTCATTCCATAAATTTTACCAAATACATTTTATTAACAAACATATTTATATAATATATAAATATAAAGAATATAGACATGTATATATATGTCACCTTAGTCCAATCGGTATTTTCATGCATATGGTAATCCATCCATGAGCATGTGTGGGTACATCTACCTACTTATACTCATGTATGTATTTACTCACATGTATGGGTTTACCATAGACACGTACATATATACATTTATACATTAAATGCATATATCTCATCAATATAAAAGTAAACACTCAAGGAAGGATTTCAACACAACTTCAAGACTTCATCACATCCCTCATTCCAAGCAATCATAAAACAAGATTGCAATTCAATATAAACATTTATAAAATAATAGAAGATCACTTACCCATTACCCGAACCAACTTGAATTAACTAAGACCAACTAGGGTGTGAGTGTGTGAATGCTCGGTAAGGCCAAATTTAAAGGTTACTAGACCAAGTTCTTCTCCTGAGTGATACTTTACCTCTCTTCTGGAGGCTTGATCTTGTTCCTGCATTCAACTTAGTTCACCATAATAGTACTTAGCCAAATCAATGCATCATATGCCTCATATACACATCATATTAACAAACTATATATTTCATATATTGAATCATAAAGTATTTAATTGAATCAAACATTCATTCAACATATTTCCATTAGAATTCACAAATAAAACACATTCACATTTATTGAAGCAATTTACCAAACTAGGTAATAGTAAATAGATAATAATACACAAGGTGTAACATATTCCCCCCTTGTGAATCATCGTCACCAGTGTTTTCTAAGTATCAAATATGATCATAACATAAAGCACACATCATAAAACATCATAACACAAAACATTATTATTTTCAAGAGTTTTTAAAATCTAGCAAGACTTGTGGAAACTTCTACTTTATTTCAATGTAGTCTTCCCATGTGGGAGAATCTTTTGCATACTAATCCCACTGGACCTTGCATTGTAGAACTTCTCTGTTATGCAAGTGGAGCTTACGTGTTCAGAGCACCTTGAGAGGCTCAATTGTTACCACCCATGTGTCTTGCACATGTAAAAGCATTCCAACCAATAACATGGTTATCATCTGGTATATACTTCTTAAGATACGAGACATGAAAGATGTTATGCATCCTCGCAAGAGCTGGTGGAAAGGAAATCCTATATGTGGCAAGGTTGATTTCGTTAAGAACTTCAAAAGGTTCAATGTAGCACGAAGCTAGTTTGGATGACTTTCCAAACTTGATAGAACTCTTGTGAGGCTTAACTCTCAACAATACCCTATCCCCTACTACGAAACTCCTAGGTACACATTTAGAATTTGCATAAATTTTCTACCCATTGTTAGCTTCTGCTAACCTCTTCTTAATAATTCCAACTTGTTCCTTCATTTTCGATAACATCTCTAGCCCAAGGCTTATTCTATCTTCTAGCTTATCCCAACTTATAGGAGTTCAACACTTCCTGCCATATAATGCTTCTAATTGTGCCATTTTGATTGTAGAATGATAGGAGTTATTATATGCAAACTCTACCAAAGGTAGGAAATCCTCCCACTCGTATTGTTGATCCATACAATACATACTTAGTAGGTCTTCTAAAAATTGGTTCACCCTTTTCGTTTTTCCATATGTTCCTGGATGATATGTAAAACTTATATTCAATTTCATTCCAAGTGCAAAAAATAGGGTTTTCCAAAACCTAGATGTTACTCTAGAATCCCTATCTAAAATGATCTTTTCAGGAATCCCATGCAACCTAAATATTTTTTGAATAAACTTTCGTTCCATTATAGGAGCTCCATCAGTCAAATTCCCTAGTATGAAGTGAGCTACTTTTTTCAACTTATCAACCTCTACCAGAATGGCATTGTGCTTGTTCCTTGACATAGGCAGACTTTGCACAAAATCCATGCTAATAACTTTCCACTTACTTTTTGAAACTTCATGTGGATATAATAGAATTGTAGGATGATGATTCTCTGCCTTCACTCTTTGGCACTCTAAAAAACTTGCTACAAATCTAGCTACATATACTTTCACACCCTTCCAAAAATATAATGGCTCTACATCGATTAACATCTTTGTTACACCAAGATGTCCTGAATAGGGTGCATTGTGAACTTTTTCTATACCATGCTCCTTAATTCCTCAATGTTAGGTGCCTGCCTCCTACAATGATTCAACAACTAGGCCTTCACAGCCATGATTTAGAGATTGGAAATCTAACCTGAATAGCTATTTCAATCATCATGAAGGTGCATTTAACTTGTCAACCCAGGGACGTGAACTTGAAATGGGTCAGCACAATGTGTGCACTAGGAACCCAAAGTAGCCATTTTCATTCTATAGATAAGAAAGACACAATGTTGAAAGTAAATTTCTTAGAAAGGAATAACATGAATGCTAACCATCAATCAAAAATTACACCAAGCTAAAATGCATGACAAAAATGAAAATATGAGCAACAAATAGGGCACTACTCTGTCTACTTTGGCTATAGGAATAGTCACAAAATGGAATTCTAGTGGCTGTAGGAACAATCGGTGCCAATTTTTTAACTGATTACTAAACAACAAGTAATACTAAAATAATACTAAACTAAGGGACAAATTACTCACCAAGTGGGCCCCCTTGGATAAGTATCCTCTAAAACTAAGGAGAACTCAGATGCTTGAACTCAGAACTTTATTTTAGTCACTGTAAATCATGAGTACAAAAGAGTAATATATCTATATTACTGAAAACTCAAGAATGCAAGTACAATATCAAATTGTGCAACCCTCAGAGGATGAGCATTAGATCTTTATTTATACTATCAACTAAACGAGGCAGTCAACTCCACAAATTAGGAGGACACTATTTAGGGAAAATAGAGAAAGTGGGGTGACGGTTATGCATGCATGGAATCTGGTTAGACATGCATGTCCAACCGCAGATTTAGTGTTGCAGTAATGTGCACATTTTCTCAACATCAATAATGACCACTACAAGGTAGTTACATTTGGTTTGCATGAGGAATCTCCTACCATCGTCCTCCTTTGGCCTCTGAATGATTCCCTTGTTGGATGTTATGGTGCATGCCCAGCTGGTAGGGTCTTCCTCAATTTAGCATCCTCAAATTAAATTTGCATGGCAATGTTAGTACACACAATAATTGCATATCTATAATCACCTTAAGGAACATTCATTGACCACATGCAAAATTAATATAGACAGTCCATTTAACATGCCATTATCATTAAAGGTTTGCAAAACTAAGATTAAGCCCAATGTCTATAGTTTGAGGAAAATATCATAAAAGTATCAACACTTAATGTCAAAGTCCATGATAACTTTAGCAACTAGATCACAAATTCTACCCAAAAATGAGACCATAAACTAGACTCATCACTCCCCCCAACCTAAGGTCTTGTTGGTCCTCCAGAAGGGGAAGGGCTGTTCTTTTGCTTGGTCAATGTTTTGAAATTTGCAATTGACAACTGTCCCACATTAGAGTGTGTTGTGCGTGAATTAGAATCCCAATAAAATCCTCCCAATCTATACAATTTGCTCCATCTTTGTTTCTCTGCAGCAATATCATATTGGTAGAACCTGAAGTTTGGTACATGCCACATTAGGATGGGTAGCTGAAAAGTTAGGGGAAGCCTGAATCACCCCTTTGTCCTTCCAATGTGAATATATCTTTCAATCCTTTTAAGAGTTGCTGCATAGTTCTAGATGGAATGAGGTTCAACCTACTTGAGATCATCAATTAAGTTGTTCCATCTTTGTGAGAGGTATCTCTTCATGGTTTCCTCTTTTATTTTTTCCTTTGCCTCATATTCACTATAAACTACTTCTATCCAAGGAATAATCCTATTACCATAGCTAGGTCTAAAAAGCATTATGTTCCATTCCCTAAAAATATCCCCTGGATTCCTTGATTCAACTCTAATGGGTAGAGGAATGTTAGATTCTAATTGCTTATAAGCCCCATATTGTTGTTCCCAACTAATCTCATTTTGCACCCAAGACATAAATTCCCTTAATTAGAAATTCCCAACATACAACAACAGATTCCAACCATGGTCTTGAGTTACAACATAATTATGCAAATAAAACTCACAAAAAATTCTTCATTTCAGGTGAACCAATTCGATAAGCATTGAAAAATTCAATAGGGGTCTCAATAGAAGGGTTCAAACCTGAGACAATTCTTGTCAGTCTAAAAGAGAGATATTTCTCCTTCAAATGCAGAGCATAGACCCTTGGAGGGGTCCTGCATTCCAAAATCTGTGGTACCAAGGCTACCATATCATCCACCTTCTTCTTCAAGGTGGCAATTTCTACATCTTTATCTTCAATTTCCTCATCTCTCTTTTGAATTTCCCTCTTCAATCTGTGTTTTTCCTCCTTCCATTCCTCTTCTCTTCTTTCCATCTCTTTCCATAAATGCATGGCAAGCTTGTGCATTGAAAAATCAGGGGGGTTATGTATTCCTACCAACATCTTCTTTGGCACTAATGCTAACTGCAAGGATTCAGGTTGTCCCATCAATTATGGTTGCAAGGGTATTGATTGTTCTCTCAATTCGGGCTATTGCTACAGGGACTCCTACTCCTATTCTGGATTTTGCTGTAGGATCTCTTACTGCAGGAAGTCCTAATTTTCCTCATACTCTTGATTTTTGACTTGTTTTGCAATATTGGCAAGATTAGCCAATTATATGTTTGTTGCTGCCTTAAATATATCCTCTTCGTCAACATTCTCCTGCCCCATTGGAGCTTCTATGTCCCTTTGTGATATTTCTCTAGACTTAGGAATTTCTTGCAGAGGCATACCAAAGGCTGGCCTAGCTGGTCTTGCTTTCCTAGGAGGGCTCTCATGTTTTTCTTTGGCTATAGGATGAATAGTGTCATCCTTTCTCTTCGTAGAGTTTGGCACCTCTTTTTCTGCCAGCTGCCTTTTGGCCTTTCCTTTTCTTGTTTCTACTTCCATCTTTTGTGCCCTAGTTTTCATTAGAATTCCAAGTGGAACATCATCATCAGAGTTAGGGGAAGAACTTTCTTTTTTTGAATGCTTTGTCCCAAAAGAGCTAATTTCTATAGTTTCTTCTGCTATAGGAGGGTTTACACTTAGGCCTGCGCCATAGGTGGAAGCACCAAGAGTGGCTTCAACCATGCTCAATCTCCTACTAGACCTATAGGGTTAAGGTAAAACCCTAGGTTGCAAGTGCTCAGGTCTAATTTGATCAATTTTTATGAATTCTTCCCATGTCATTCCATATACATCATGCAGAGACTTCTCAACTAGCAATTTAATTAGACAATGGTGGAAAAACAGAATTGTCCCTACCTTTTTGGGTCTCGACTGCCATGATTGAGAGAAGGTTGTATAACATGTTTGACACATTCATCCTCCTTATGTGCCTCATATGATTCAGAAGCTTGAAGTGCACAAAATGCAAATTTGACTGGCGACCTTCACAGGTGATGTATTTTATGACATAAACAACTATCTACTTCCATGGCTCGGGTAGATACATTCTCTTTGCACCCTATTTATCTATGCTCAATGGAGGGTTGTTCGGCTCTGTAAATTTGACCCTAGACGATCTGGCATCTCTAAAAGCAAGTTAATTTTCATCATTAGTAGGTAACCCTGTAACTTCTGCAATTATTTCTTTAGTTGATATGACCTCCATCCCTTTTATCGTGGCCTTACCTTTAGACAATGTCTGGGTGAACTCTAGTGTAATGTCTTCATTGAAATCATCCAGCTTCAGGAAGTAGTCAATCCATCCGCAATTTTTGAATTCAGCTAGGCAGGGTGCATCCTACAGTAATACATCGTGCACCGTGGGTTCAATCTGAATTAACCCACCTCCCATTGTCTACAATCAAACAAACACTCTACAGTTTCCTTCCTGCACTTCCATCTGAAAATCAAATTCACCTTCCTGCAATACTTGCTAACTTTCCAATGCCAATGTTGACTAAATTTTCCCTTTTCTAACTTGCCTTTTTTTTGAAATGCAACTTGAGATATGATAGGGTCAATAATGGCAAGGAAGGAGTAATAAAGGAAAGCTATAATGAAGAGAAAAGGTGACAGCAGTTGGTATCACTTCACACATGTGAGCCGTCCTTTCACTCAAATTTCAAATTGGCTCAATTTAAATTTTGCTGACATAGACTAGCATGGACTGACACGTGGGAAAAATATTCACATCTTTTTCTTTCCCCCCCAACCTAAATTTGGGCATGTGTCAACACATGTAAAATGATGATTTGATATGGTAGGGAGTATTGGCATGCTATGGTGAACATCCATACTAACATACAACAATTAAATGAATGCACTTAAAGACAATTAAGATATAGCAATTAATGTGCACATACCTGAATGTGTGGAGGATTTGTTGCAAAGATTGTGGAGAAAGTATTGTTCGCCTTTTTAGGAAATAAGTTGAGCAATTAATGAAGATGAGGTGGAATGAGGTGGAGTGAAGTGATGGAAGAGAGAGAAAGGTGGAAATGGATGGGTGAAGAAATGGACTCCCACGAAAGTGGAACTCTTTATTATGACAAGTACGTACCTTAATTAGCCAAAGGAGGGACACTAGGTCCACTTCCTTCAGCTGTAGGAAGCTCAGATGCTACATGCTGAGTGAATTGCTGCAGTAACTCCTCCTTGTAAATTGGCTTGTGATATAGTCTGAGGCGATGACCATTGAAAAGCAACTTAAATCTGACTGGGTCAATAGTAATGAGTTGTACAACACCATTAGGGAATAATTCAACAACCTCATATGGTCCTAGCCACCTTTTCTGCAATTTTCCTGCATTGTCTTGGTATCTTGAATCATAGAGAAGGGCCCAATCTCCTGGTTGGAATTTCTTGTCCTTGATGAATTTGTCATGCCACTTGATTCTCTGATTCTACACTACCTCTGTGTGATGCAGGGCCGCTCTTCTCATCTCATCCAAAGCATTTAACTACATGATTCTTTCTCTCTATGCCTCAGAAATATCCATCCCCAAATCTATTGTAGTCCTAAGAGTCTCGTGTTCAAATTCAATGGGAATCATAACTATCTTTCCATATAGCAACTCAAATGGAGTGAATCCTATAGTTGTTTTCTAGGTAGTTATGTAGGCCCAAACAACTTCTGGTAATCTATTTTCCCAATCCTTTCTGTGGATAGCTATTGTCTTGGTTAGAATAGCTTCAATTTCTCTGTTGGTCACCTCAACTTGGCGATTAGCCTGGGGGTGATAAGGAGTAGACTTTCTGTGCCTTATGTTGTACTCATTGACTAGTGCTGCAACAATGGTTGATGTGATTTGAGCCCCTTGATTAGTCAATATCTTTCTTGGAACTCCATATCTTGTGATAATCTCCTCATAAAGAAATTTTGCAACCTTCTTATCTCTTGCATGCTTCATGGCCTTAACTTCTACCCACTTTGTTACATAATCAGTGCATACCAAGATATACAACTTACCATTTGATGGAGGGTCAATGGGTCCTACAAAATCCAATCCCTACTTGTCAAAGGGAGTGATTACTACCTAAGGATAAAGTGGCATCTCATTAGATTTGGTTGGCCTACCCATTCTTTGACATTTGTCACATTTTCTTATATACCTTCCTATATCCTTGTGGAGTGTTGGCCAATAATATCCCATGTTCAAAATATTCATTGTTGTCCTTTTGGCTGCAAAATTTCCTCCACATGGTTCATTATGGCATGCATGCAAAATGTCATATGTCTCATCTTCTCTCACACATCTCCTCATGACATGGTCTAGTCTAGTATAAAACAAACATCCAACAATCCAAGAGAAAGGGAAAGATTTTTCAATGAGTGCCCTTCTCTCTTTTGGGGAGAAGTGAAGTGGAACTCTACCTATGACCAGATAGTTAGCTATGTCAGCATACTAGGGTGTTTGTACACTAATGGAGAATAGATGTTCATTAGGAAAAGAGTCATTTATGGCCTGATTATCTTCTGATGTAGTCATCCTTGAAAGGAACTCTGCAACAACGTTGGCCTTCCCTGACTTATCCACAATGGTTATATCAAGCTACTACATCAACAATAAACATCTTTCCAGTCTACATGTGATCAATTTTTTATTCATGAGATACCTGATGGCTGCATGATTAGTGTGCACAAATATTTGGTAACCTGTTATGTAATGTCTGAATTTCTTCAGGGCATAAATCACTGCCAACAATTCCTTTTCTGTCATTGTATAATTGAATTCAGCTCCTTGCAAATTTTTGCTGACAAAATAAATGGAATTTTCAATAGCTCCTTTTTGTCCTAAGACTGCTCCTATGGGATAATTTGATGCATCAGTATGGATGTGAAAAGGAAGCTCCCAATTAGGTCCTTTGAGTATAGGAGCATGAGTCAAAGCCGCCTTTAAGTCAGAAAATTCCTTGTCACAAGCTTTAGTCCACTGGAATTCAACATCTTTAGTGAGAAGAGTATACAATGGTGCTGCTACCTTGTTGAAATCCTTGATGAAATGCCTATAATATCCTGCATGGCCCAAGAAACTCCTAACATCCTTCTGCTTTGTAGGTGTGGGCAGATTTGTGATCACCTCAATCTTGATAGAATCTACTTGAATTCCCTTGTGGGAGATGTAGTGGCCAAGAACTACACCATCTTGCATCATCATGAAGCACTTTTCACTATTTAAGGATAAGTTTTGTTCTTCACATCTCTGTAGGACTCTCCTAAGATTTTCCAATGCTTGATTAAAATCAACACCATAAGTGGTAAAGTCACCCATATAAATTTCCATGTAGTCATGAGAAATGTCTGAAAATATGCTAATGACTTCCCTTTGAAAGGTTGCAGGTGCATTGCATAAGCCAAATGAGAGTACCGAGTAGGCATAGGTCCCCCATGGACAGGTAAATGTGGTCTTATCTTGGTCCTCTGGTGCAATTTGGATATGGTTGTAGCACCTAAATCCATCTAGAAAAGAAAAGTATTTCTTTCCTACAAGTGTGTCCAAAACTTGATTGATGAAAGGTAAGGAAAAATGGTCCTTCTTCGTGGCAACATTAAGTTCCCTGTAATCAACACAAACTCACAATTTCCCTCCTTTCTTGGGCATAATCACTAATGGAGATACCCACTAGCTATTTGAAATGGGGTAGATAAATCCTGCATCTAGAAATTTATGTAGTTCTCCTTTTACAATTTCTCTTAGTGCAGGGTTAGTTCTTCTTTATGGTTGCCTCATTGGGGTACAATCATCTCTGATATAAATTCTGTGTGTAGAAATTTTAGGGTCCAATCCCTTCATATCATGATAATCCCACACAAATGCATGTTGATGCGTCCTTAATAAGTTTGCTAATAACAATTGTTGTTCTTCACTCATTTTGTTGTTAACATTCAGATACATTCCTTCTGACACCTATACTTGTGTCCTCAACTCTATCATGGATATTTCATTAACACATGGTACCTTTAGTTCATATGGAAACAATGTATGGGACATACCTATTGCTGTAGGAAGTCTGTCTGCAAGAAGAGTGGTTGTAGGAAGAGTGGCTACAGAGAGAACGTCTGCAGGAACAGTGGCTGCAGGAAGAGCAGGTAGAAGTGTCTTGATTGGAGTGGTAGAATGAGAAGATGATGCTTCCTCCACTTCACAATGGTTCTGAATGATGTTAGCCAATACTTCATCCTTTTCTTGAAGCTCCATGAAAGAGCTTCTGCCTAACATCATAAGCTGCACCAAAAAATTAACTTCCTCGGCCTCTTCACCAACATGTGGCCATACAGATTATCCTCATCATGAGATGGCTAAGCAGGAGGATAAAGAACAAAATTTTTAGTGCTCTTCCCATCTAAAATAGTCATGTCACCTGACCAACATCCAATATATGCATCTACAGTTGCTAACAATGGCCTTCCAAGAATAATGGGATGCCCGCCTAGTGTAGCTTTAGGAGAAAGAATCATGAAGTTTGTTGGGTACTCCTAAGAGTCTAAAACTACCACAAGATCCTCCACTATACCATCAAGCTTAATAGTAGAACTATCAGCAAGCTGCAGGACAGTAGGAGTAGATCTCATGCTTGCAACGTTTAGTTGTTGCAGGATGTCCTTGGTCATTACATTTATTTCTACCCCTAAATCAATTAGAGCATTCTTAATTTGGATCTCGTTTATAACAATTGCTACCATAGGACTACCTGGGTCATTGTACTTGGGGATAGTCACTTTTCCAAGCATGATGTCAGCTAGTTGCCCTACCACATGAACTGTAGTTGGGTATTTCTTCTTCCTACTTGGCTTCTTGAGTCATGCTTCCTTGATTGCCTTGCCATAAATTGGAACATCCTTTATGGCCTGGAATAGAGGGATTTGGACACATATATGCTTCAGCTGATCCAAGATATCAAAATTTGTATCCTCTTTTTCTTCCTTCTTCTTAGCAACTTCCAATCTCTGAGGAAATGGTGGTTCTTGTTCAGTCTGCTTGACTTGGACTGGTTCAAGATTTTTAGGTGTGCTTGGCTGAATGGGATCATTTAGAGGTTCCTCCTCCTCTTCCATGGGAAGCTCAGTGATAATGGGATTGGAAGGGGTTGGTAGAGTAGTTCCTGAATGCAAGTGGATGTCACTTACACTCACTACATATGCAGGGAATTGATTTGAATCAACAAAGTATGCAGGCTGCTGCTATGGTTTGTTATTTGGATTGGGTGTGGGCTGAGCTAGTAGATGAGTAGGTTTAGGTACATTTGAGCTTGAATTAGCAGGTGGAGGCATTATAGTAGGTTGTTGGGGCTAAGAAGGTGGTTGCATGTAACTAGTTGTCTGGATAGGCCATTATTGTTCTCCCCTCCATTGATTTGTTTGCTACCAATTTCCTAGAGGTGGCTACCAATGCCCTTGAAATTACTACCAATTCCTCTAAGGTTGTTTCCACTGGGGTGGAGAGTTTTGGTGATTGGGCCAAGCATTTGGAGGGTTACCCCAAGGTTGTGGTGGATATCCTCCATAGCTGGATGGATATGGGGGTTGCCATTGGTTTCCAAATGAATAGGAATTGAAATGTGGCCCAACATAAGAGAGTGGATCTGGTGGCATACCTTGTCTTGGAGCCCAAGGCATCCTTTGTGCAACATAGTAGACTTGGTCTTATTCAATCTGGATTGACTTGAATTCAGGTGCAATCTGCTTTCCTTCAATATTGGCTACCATCTTGCATCTGCAGTCCTTCTTCTTTTGTCTGCAATGGGGGCAATACTCTACCAACATTGCCTCTTCCTCCTCTTGCTTCTTCTTGGCCTGAAGTGTATCTAGCTGAGTAGCTAGATTGTTTATAATGTCTTGCTTGAAGTTTGCCAGCAAATGAGTAATCTCCATTCTTGAAACTCCACCGGTAGTTGACTTACCCATGGAAGATTGGTAAGATCTCCCTTTCTTTGAAGCTTCCCTAGAGTAGTTCTGACATATTTTCTTGATATCTTCCCAAGGAACTTGGGAGATATCTCCTCCTCCCATTAGGTCTAAGGCATCGGTGCAACTATCATTGATTCCTCTCAGGAAAAGTAACTTTTGTGAGTCTTCATTGAGTGTATGGTGTGGAGATTTTTGTAGGAAAAACAAAAACCTTGCAATATAATCCTTCAAGCTCTCATCTTCCTTTTGTTGCATCCTAAAAATGTCACCTCCTCTCATGTCACTGCCCCTACAACATTCCTTGTATTTCTCAAGGAATTTTGTCTTCATGTCTTCCCAAGTTTCCACAGTATCTTTGCCTAGGCTCATGAACCATCTTAATGCAACTTCTTTCAGAGTGGTAGGAAATAGATTAAGCCTATGGGCATTAGTGGTATAATCATGACTCCTACAAAGTATGCCAAACTCAAAAAAAAAAGGTATCAGGATCTTCTGTGACAAGTCCATAAAACTTGGGGAGTGTTGAAGTAGGGATGTTTTTGATGTTGTCAACTTCATTCTAATGTACAATGGGGAAAGGAAAAGCTAGTTGGTTAGGTCTGTTCCTATTTGCATCACCCATGCCTGCTTGATGTAGTTCCAAAGCAAAGGGGTTCTCAAGCTGATTTTGGTCTTCAGAGGAGACTTCAGAGCTAATCAGATCAGGAAATACATCAACAAAGGGGTGTGGATCTTCTTCTTCTCTTGGAAAGTTCTGATATTCAACTACCTGGAATGGATTAGGATTGTTAGGAAGGAATCTCCCATAAGCATCCCTTCTTCTTCCTCTATGCATGCAATATCACTCACTATCAACTAGCTCACACAAAGAATTGCTAAAGAATAAGTGGGGTCATTAAATGAGGGTATTGTTGTCACCTAGAAAAGCACCCTATGCAAATTTGTAAAAACTGAGCTTTCTAGTGAAACATTTGATCACTCCAAGGCTGTGGGTCACCTGAAATTGGAGTGAACCTCTAGAGAAGGCCGACTTCCTTTGGGTATCACCTAAACTAATGATCTTGTAAAGGTAAAGGGAGGAGGATGCGTACAAAAGATGAAACTAAACTATGCTATTCCTATGGTGATACATCGAGTTGATAAGAAATCATGAAATAAACACAACAAGAACATACACTGGAAAGAAAATAGTCATTGTTTTCACTTACTTAACATAACCCCTTTAAACTGATATGCTATTCTTAACAGGCTTGCTCTACATGCATATCTTAGGAAGGAAAGATAAATTTTCACAGTCTTAGATATGAATACAGATTTCAGAAAACATAGTTAAGAACTTGCATAGTCTAAAATACAGAAATTACAAACATTAACAGTAGCTCCCCAAGTAAACCCGATCTGTGTTATATTCCAGATTTTAGTTGAGTTACAAAACATACATTTAGTCGAGAAAGGATTGACAAAAATCACTAACTCTTTAGAGTGTATATCCGAACTTTTTCAAAAAAGGAAAAAATGCCTTATATACAAACTGTGTCGGCCCCTTAGGGCTTAAAAAAAAATCTGTCCTCAGAGTAGATTTTTCCTTAGATCTTTTTGGATGAATAAATGCAGGACCCTGCGTGTCCATGACAGTGAAGAGTCATCCCCGCAGAAGCCTTCTTCAGATATTTCGTAGCTACCGCATTCATTCTGATCCTGGCATCGTGTCCTGTTCGAACCACTTCGGCTGAATGCTTTGAATGCCCTGAGCTTACAACAGATACGTGCTGCATTCATCCCGTTGACATTCTTCATTCTAATCAGACTGCCATGGCTCACCTCAGCTCCTCTTGGTTGGTCGAGCGTATTCCATGCAGGCTCCATAGGCGGTCAAAACTCTTTTGAAAAGAATCACATCTCGACGAGACATTGAAAGTGTCTCACCGATGTGATTATGTCCTTTGAAACTATCAGCTTAATGCACGACAGTCGACGAGAGTCTTGGTGAACTTAGGAGTCATGTTGATATTGCCAAAACATCAGTAAGTCAAATGACATCGAGGAGAAGTCATAGCGAGCACCACTGAGTTATACCGATGCCGCTTTATTGGGCGATTCCATCGCTGTCGGCGAGAGATCATACGTTTGGGGAGACATCTTAGCGAACCCTTCTTGTCACGGTGAGCACATTGGATGGCGACAAGAGATACCGGGTCAACGAGACCTTTCAGCAAGCTCCATAGGTTACCCCGAGCCTCACATTTCTTTCTATGAGTCACATACTTGGTCGCTAGGACCATACGCCGAACGCTTTTCCTTTCGGCAAGTTCTTTTTCCTGTCGCTGAGACCTCCTTGATTCGCTGAGACATCTTGTAGACTTCCTTTTGCCTCTCGTGTTACATCGAAGATCTTTCCCCATTCGCCAAGACTCCACTCTGTCGGCCAGACCTTACATTGATATGACTTCATTGGCAAGACCACTTCCTTTCGGTGAGACTTTAATCGTCGTCGAGACTTCATGGCGAAGGTATCTCCTCTCGCTGAGACATCATCCTTTCGAAAAGACATTATTCTGATGGACCTTCCTCCTCCTAGCGATGTCATTCCTTTTCGGTGAGACCACAAAGTCAGGGAGACTTCTTTATATCGGAAAGACCTTATGCCGATGTCGAGTTCTCTCGGCGAGGTCTTTTTGTTGTCGACGAGACTCCACGCGGTTGCTGAGACTTCATAGCTAACTCCTCCTGTCTTACCGATTCCTGTTCTATTGCTGAGACCCCCTTTGTTCGCTGAGACGTCTTATAGACTTCCTTTTGCTTCGGCGAACTCTCCATTTCGGGAAGACTCTTGGCGAGCCCCTTTGTTGTCAGTGAGAGCACTTCTATATTGATTTTGTCTTGCTGAGGGCTCGTCCTCCTGCGCTTAACGGTTGGGGAGACCCTCTTTCATCGGTAAGTCCTCTTGGCGATGTATTTCCTCCGGCGAGAGCTTCCCCGATGACTTTAAACCAATTGCTGTCGGCGAGACTCAACTCCTCGCTGGGACCTCATGCCAAACTCTCTGTGCTACCCCGAAGCCCATGGTCACCATGAGTCTCCCCGATTGATGATTGAATGGCCTGTCGACCAAAGAATTCCACATGATAAGAGGTCATACCGAACACTTCTTGTCACAACGATAGGCCCTTCAGTGAAAGCGTTCGGCAAGACAGGAACAGGGTCACAGCGACCTGTTCAAAACAGAACCTATCAAAGTTGCCAGTCGGCCAAACAGGAACAAGGTCACACTGACTTGGCTTTAATGGAGGCTTGAGCCTGTGATCATTGAGGCATATTTCCAACAAAGAAGGCTTCCCAACTGAGCTCCCTGTGTTATGTCTCAGATGCATGAACTAACCCTAAATGGAAATATCCCATCTGGCCCTTATGAACACCTGCAACATAGATGCCTTGCCTGATTGAGCCTGAGGGTAAAAATTAGGTAACAGGTATACTAAGAAAAAATTCTAGAAATACTATAGCAAGAAAAACTACCAGTGACTCCAAAGAACTCCCTAGTTTGACACCATCCCTGACAACGATGCCAAAAATGTTTGTCTCCTACAATGATTCAACAACTAGGCCTTCACAACCGTGATTAAAAGATTGGACATCTAACCTGAATAGCTATTTCAATCATAATGAAGGTGCATTTAACTTGTCAACCCAGGGACGTGAACTTGAAATGGGTCAGCACAATATGTGCACTAGGAACCCAAAGTAGCCATTTTCATTCTACAGCTAAGAAAGACACAATGTTGAAAGTAAATTGCTTAGAAAGGAATAACATGAATGCTAACCATCAATCAAAAATTACACCAAGCTAAAAAGCATGACAAAAATAAAAATCTAAGCAACAAACAGGGCACTACTCTATCTGCTTTGGCTACAGGAATAGTCACAAAATGGAATTCTAGTGGCTGCAAGAACAGTCAGTGCCAGATTTTTAACTGATTACTAAACAACAAGTAATACTAAACTAATACTAAACTAAAGGACGAATTACTCACCAAGTGGGCCCCCTTGGATAAGTATCCTCTAAAACTACGGAGAACTTAGATGCTCGAATTCAAAACTTTATTTTATTCACTATAAATCACGAGTACAGAAGAGTAATATATCTGTATTATTGAAAAATCAAGAATGCAAGTACAATATCAAATCATGCAACCCTCAAAGAATAAGCATTAGATCTTTATTTATACTATCAACTAAACGAGGTAGTCAACTCCACGAACTGGGAGGACGCCATTTAGGGAAAATAGAGAAAGAGGGGCGATGGTTATGCATGCATGGAATCTGGTCAGAAATGCATGTCCAACCACAAATTTAGTGTTGCAGTAACGTGCACGTTTGCTCAACATCAATAATGACCACTACAAGGCCGTTACGTTTGGTTTGCATGAGGAATCTCATGTCATCATCCTCCTTTGACCTTTGAATTATTCCGTTGTTGGATGTTATGGTGCATGCCCAGCTGGTGGTGCCTTCCTCAATTTAGCATCCTCAAATTAAATATGCATGGCAATGTTAGTACGCACAATAATTGCATATATGTAACCACCTTAAGGAACATTCATTAACCACATGCAAAATTAATATAGACAGTCTATTTAACATGCCATTATCATTAAATGTTTGTAGAAATAAGATTCAGCCCAATGTCTATAGTTTGAGGAAAATATCATAAAAGTATCAACACTTAATGTCAAAGTCCATGATAACTTCAACAACTAGATCACAAATTCTACCCAAAAATGAGACCATAAACTAGACTCATCATTAGGTACATAAATCCTTCCCTTAAATCTCAATAATCCATTAGGTTCAAAGTGATATCCATCATACCTTCAATCTTGTGGATCATCCACGAGCACTTGCTTAACTCGCTCATAGAACTCGCCACCTTTAGATTTTTGAAACACTTGTTCCTTGAAGTCAATTTGGATTGAATTTTTAGAGGAGATATGGCTCCTACAACTTAAGGCATCGAAAACCCTATTCTCTTTTCCCTTGATATAACTGATATTGAAATCATAGTCAAATATCAACTCCAACCATCTCCTTTGTCATGCATTCAAATTGGGTTGGGTAAACAAATACTTTAGACCATGGTGACCAGTCTTCAACTCAAATGGTTTTCCCAATAGATAATGTCTCCACATCTGTGATGCATGGACAACTGTTGCTAACTCTAAATCATGCGAAGCATAATTTTTTTTCATAGGGATTCAATTTCCTAGATTCATAAGCTATGAATTTCCCTTCTTGCATTAACACTCCACCCAATCATTCTCTAGATGCATCTGTAACAACTACAATTTTACCATCTGGATCTAGTACCTTTAGAAGCAGTGTTGTGTTCAATCTTTCCTTAAGTTGGTCAAATTTTGCTTGACACTTCTTAGACAACTCAAATTTAGTCCCCTTCCTTTGCAATGAGGTGATGGGAAAAGCTATCCTTGAAAATTGTGACAAAATTACGGTAATACCCAACCAAACCCATAAAATTTCTAACTTCTGGAATGTTCTTGGGAATTGTCCACTCCAACACTACTTTTATCTTTGCTGGATCAACCGAAATACCATCCGCTGAAATTATGTGACCCAAATAATATACTTTCTTTTGGAAGAAGGTACACTTTTATATTTTTCTGAATAAATTTTTCTCTCTCAATAATTGGAGAACAATCTCTAGATGCTTGAGATGTTCTTCTTCATTCTTTGAGTAAATTAAGATGTCATCCAAGAAGACCAACACAAACTTATCTAAACAGTCTCTAAATACATTTTTCATTATGTCCATGAACGTCACTGGTGCATTTGTCAGTCCAAATGGTGGAACTGTGAACTCATAATGTTTGTATCTAGTTCTATAGGAATTTTTGTAAATATCTTCATCCTTGAATCTTAGTTGATGATATCCAAAAAGTAGATCAATCTTTGAAAATACTGTCGCTCCTCTAATATGGTTAAAAATATCATCAATACGTGGCAATGGATACTTGTTCTTTATTTTTTCTTTATTAAGCAACCAATAATCAATACATAATTGGAGTGTACCATCCTTCTTCTTTACAAAGATCACTAGTGCTCCCTAAGGTGAAACACTGGGTCTTACCAATCCTTTAGACAACAACTCTTCTAGTCGTGCCTTTAACTCCATTAATTCAGTTGTGGTCATCCTATAAGGTATTTTCGATATAGGTTTCAACCCTAGTACTATGTCGATAGAGAAATCAAATATCCTCTTAGGTGGTAATCCAAGTAATTATTTTGTAAATACATCCACAAACTTCCGTAAAATAGGATATTTTCCCATATCTGTTGTTCTTGATTTCAATGCTTCACCTTCTTCGACATCTTGGGAGTCTTGAGGTCCATAATACACCAAATCATCTTGATAAATGAATTCCTTGTATTCGTCAAGTTTTTCCATTTTTACCACAAAGAGTTGGCAACCCTTCTTCTTTTCCCTATGCATTTTCACAACGAATATCTATCATAACTTAACCTCTCTTGGTGTTCCTTGTATTGACACCTAGCTACCTAGATTGTCTAAGAATTTAATTGTTTTGGCATGACAATCTACCTTGGCCCTATGTTTCCATAACCAATTCATCCCTAAGGTGACATCATAAGAACCTAATGGAGCTACGTACAAATTTACTTCCATTGAGAAACTTGGAAGATCAATTCTTTCCTCAAATAGAAATTGACTCACTTCAACTCTTGTCTGGTTTACATATTCTACAACCTAGGACTTTTTCATGTAGCAAGATTTTCTAGACATTTGACTTGCTACTCTAGGAGAAATAATTTTTTTTGTTGCACTAGTATCTATTAAAATTGAAATGGGAATTCCAGACAAAGTACCTGAAACTTCTACCGGTAATATATAGTACTATGCTTTCTGATTATCCACAATAGCATGAATCCTTTGTTGGAATGAAACTTTTTGAGGTGGAAGAGAATTACCATGTGGTTATGTCCTAAATGGTTTGCTCAAAAAATTACTCTAATAGTGATCCCCACCACATGTAAAACATCCCTTCACTCATCCTCTCCTTTTCATAGATCTTCCCAAATTACTTTCATTTCCACCAACATTGCTTTTGTAGTTGTTAAAATTGTTTTTGTTTCCTCTTTGATCTCTCCTTGGTTCACTCCAATTATTTTGGGGTACCTTATCCCCTTTCTTTTGAAAACATTTCCCTTCTCTAGGATTTCTTGGATTTTGATTGTTTTGTGACCAAGCGAGCTTCTTTTACTTCCTCTCCTAGTAGTTTGAGATAGACCTAAGCCTTTGTTCCTGCTTAAGTTCCTTCTCATACACCAAATCTATGGTAGCTAGACCATGAACATCTATCTCACTTCCAATTTGCATGTTTAGACCCTGGATTAACTTTCTTATACAAAATCACTCATCCTTTTGGTACATAGGTACATACTTTAGAAGTCGAGTGAACTTCTCCGAATACTTATTCACTAAGGAGTCACCCTGCCTCAGGTTTTGGAAGTCAATAAGCTTTTGGTCATAGAAGAGTTGGTGCAACCATCACTTACAAAAAATCTTTGCAAACTCATTCCACGTGAGACTTAAAGAACTAAGCCCTAGCTCTATTTTCTTACTCATCCACTAGTTGGATGCTTCACCAACCAACTGAAATTCTCCCCATATGGCTTTAGTGACCTCAAAGTAATTTCTAATTTTGAAATAAATCTTCATATCTACAAGCCATGCTTCTGCCACATCTCCAATAGTAGTACCTTCAAATTTTGGTGGTGTGATCTTCCTCATGTCACATGACAACTCATTTTCCAAACACTTCCTTTTGTTCCCCTCAAATTATGATTGTGACCTATCACTCTCTTGATCACTAGATTTAGTATTATTGCGAGAATCCTCCCCTTGTTC